>JAOYSI010001279.1:0-10374 GCA_025775065.1 Hiodon alosoides
TGGAGGTGAAAGAGGGAAGTGGCTCGGAAGTGTGCCCGTGATTGACCTGCTTGTCCGATGGTTTTTATGCGCAGGCCTGGGGAGCACAATGAGGATTTTTGAGCTGTTGGCTACATGGCAGCTCGTAATTACCGTGTGTAACCCCAGACAAAACCCGGCCGCGTGCGACGTAATTGCTTGGGTGGCACTTGCCCACCTTTTTTTTTTGGTGTAAAAATAAATTTCTGCCCCGCTTTCGGCTCTCCTAAATTGCTGGCTTCTGTATCCAACTAACAAAGCCTTGCTTTGACGTCACATGAAAGCAAAAGGATCAAGCCCTTTAAAAGAGCTAAGGGAGGAGTAAATGTGTCTGTTGCACTATCCAACCATCACAATGGTTTTACTGTTACTTATTTTGCTACAAATGCCGAACATTGAGAGACAACCACTTAAGTTTGTGTACATTCTGAGACAGTAAATCTTACTTTTATTAGAAAGTACAACTAGATTCACCAGGCCATGATCAATTTGGACTTCTTTGTGGCTTATTCTGTTGTGATTAAAGATTGAAGTTAAGACAATACAACAGTTTTTAAAAGGGCAGATAGTGTGTGAGATAGTAATACTAGCCAAAATGCTGTGCTGATCTTCTTTTAATTTACATTAAGTTTAAGAATTGACTCTTTTTGAATTTGTTATGGCTTTTCTAAAAAAAAATTCTAAAGAAATTTAATAATTCCTATGAATAGCAGTATCCTTGATTATGTTTATTTAATCAAAATAAAACAAGGTTGTCCTATTGTTGGCATTAAAAGACAAAAGGTCTGTGCCTCAAGTCATTCATGTCTTCCTTCATCTGCCTCCTCCGTATCGACCCTAACTCTAACCCTGCCATGTGTAGACCCTAACTCTAACCCTGCCATGTGTAGACCCTAACTCTAACCCTGCCATGTGTATACCCTAACTCTAACCCTGCCATGTGTATACCCTAACTCTAACTTTCCTCGTGTAGACCCTAACTCTAACCCTGCCATGTGTATACCCTAACTCTAACCCTGCCATGTGTATACCCTAACTCTAACCTTCCCGGTGTAGACCTTAACTCTAACCCTGCCATGTGTAGACCCTAACTTTAACCCTGCTCTGTTTATACCCTAACTCTAACACTGCCCTGTGTATACCCTAACTCTAACCCTGCCATGTGTATACCCTAACTCTAACCTTCCCCGTGTATACCCTTACTCTAACCCTAGCCCATGTAGACCCTAATTCTAACCCTCCCCGTGTAGACCCTGATCCTGGCCCCAGCCCAAGAGGGTTCTCAGGTCCTCGGATGCCACTGGACCTCTCTTTTCCTCACCAGTCCACGATGTCATAGGAGCATTTGATTGCCCTCTGCTCTTCAGGCATACCTTCTGACACATGATGGATGTACTTACTTTTGCAGATATTTCACTTTTTTCCTGCATGGCACCATTCTGCCAGGGAAATGGAATGTGTTGCTTAAAAAAGACAGAGAGCCCTGATGTGAACCTGCCACATTTGCAATTAGCCGAGAGCGTGTAACGGTTCCTGAAGTTCACGTTTGCGTGCGAGCGATTAAAGGCCTGCAATGTTTTCAGGTAGTCCTTTTAACTTGGCGGAGGAGATGGCAGGCGTGTCTGTGGGTGACAGTATCGCCCCGAAGGGAAGTTGTTTTCCCTAAAACCCTTTTCTCCCTTGTGTTTTAAAAAAAAGCTCCTTCTCTACACCGACTTACCAGACGCAGAACCCAAGTGGAGGCCGGATGCAGGCAAATTGCTTGTAGTTTAAACAGAAATGTGTTCGCCACATGCTGCCACAACCGTGCTCCAATGACGGCATAATTGTTTTCCTGTCTCAGGGCCGGGGGTAACGTAGATTATCCCTCGCTGTAACAAAATCTCTGCATGGTTTTGGAAATTTGCATGGATCCTCTTCTGTGCCTTTTAAAATGCGACTTCTTCAGTTCCTTAGATCTTATTCATGAGGAAACTGCTAGAGCGTAATTTCTTTTTCAAACAGTTAAAACGAGCCCAAATCAGAAACCACAGTCTTTGGCTTAAACAAGATGATCATATGTAAAATTGAGTACTGTGGAAAGTCCTGATGTGCAGCTCCAGAATGCACACTCATTAACATGGGACACTAAGGTATCCAGCAATGTCCATGTACTTGGAGTATAAATTTAACTGGTCCCATCTAGCACAATTCAATTAAACCAAACAATCTTAGCAGTCGTTTGCAAGTTCGTTCTTCATCTGTAATCTTTAGAAACTTTAACCCAACATGAATAGGAAGACTTTAGATTTGTAGATCACATGTACAAACACACAGTTCTTGTTGGATTGGGAAAACCTTTCTTTTGTAAGTAACTAATTTCCTTGTACCTTCAGTGCTCCTGTTGAGCACTTAATAGGGAGTATTTTTCCCACTGCTGCATTAACACCACTCCCATTTACACACCAATGACTCCTTCAGGAGGACTGGCCTGATGGCTGTTCAACTGCATTTCAAAGTGTTCTAGGGCATTTTTATTTCCAGATGAGCGAAAAAAACAACAACTTAGGAGTCACTGATCCATGTTAATGGATACTGAACACAAGTGGGACTGCAGGATGAATGTTGGGTGCTAAATCGAGGTGTGAGGTCCTCGCCTTGCATTCTCTCTGAAGAAGAGGACCTTTGTTCGACCTTTCTTTGTACAACTCAGAGCGGTATTAGTGGCTGTCATTCTGAGACAGGCTACCCGTGTGTCTCTCGTTTGAGCGGCTGATGCTTGTGACATGGAGAGCTTTAATGGCTGCTTGTTCTCAACCGCCCATTCTGTTACAGGGTATGAGCTACCCCGAGTATTTTCATCACAGAAATGGCATTGCTCCTAACTGTGCTAAAGCAGTTTTACAAATCCCTTGCACAAACTCTGTTGTGTCTGTTGTGTCTGTTGTGTGAAATCTGTTTGTATACAGATTTCACACAACATTTTTTTTTCACAACTAAACACACCATTGTGTTAGCATTGTGACACAACAATGTCATAGAAACATCAAGCTAAAAAAATATGTGTTTGGATTGCAGTAATGCTGGTGGTTCTTTTTCTCTACTGTGTCCAGAAATTTGAGTTAATTAAATGCTATCTCTGCATAAAACAGAATACGCCTGCTGAAAGGAAAATGAAAGAATGGGGAAATGAACAGCCCAATAAGGGCCACATTTGCTGGGGAATATGTGCTGCCAAAAGAGGGATCCTGTTACACAAATATACTCCTCCATACCTTTCTACCGCAAAACACACAATCCCCCAGTCCCATCCATGTATTGGTTTTTATCCCTACATTGCAGCCTGAATTACAGAATGTGATGTCATAGTGAAAGACCAAACACACGCTGAGTGTCAGAGTCAGGCTTCAATGTCTTCATATCTCCTCCCTCCATACAGCAGCGCTTTTGTGTGAATCTTGCTTTTAGAGAGTACAATCGTGGACGTTCCCAGTAATAACCCTGTTGTAAATTTGGGCGAGAGTGTGTAGTGCATGAGAGTGTGCATTGGGTGAGAGTGTGCATTGGATGAGCTTGTGCAGTGGGTGAGAGATTTTTTCAACCTGTCACATCTGCCCGAAATATGCATCTCTATACAGGGCGATAGGTGGCATAGTGGTTTACGCAATTGATTATGTTGCTCAAAAGGCTGTGGCCTGTGAGAAAAAATGTCTGTTGAACCCTCGAGTAGGGTTAAAACATGTCTTAGTGTAAACTGGTGCAGTGTGAATGTAAATTGGGTTAGACATGTCTCAGTGAAAACAGGTGCAGTATGAATGTAAATTGGTACTGGGTTTAGGGTTTGGGTTAGCACGTGTCTCAGTGTAAACGGGTGCAGTGTGAATGTAAATTGGGTTAGGTTTTGGGTTAGAGCATGTCTCAGTGCAAACGAGTGCAGAACATATGTAAATTGGCTGCGCTTTGCTTCTACTTCGAAAATAAACAAGGGAATGAGTTAAGAGTCGTCCCTCTGTTTCATCCCCTGCTCTCCAGTCCATCTCTTCGATAGCCATGACCGCACAAAGCAATATCCTCGGCAGGGTTAGGGTCTTGTGTGTTATTATTGGTATCACCGCGGACCCTGACAACTCCCTGCATTCCCAGCCAGCAGGATTTCGTTCCAATGCGCTGCTCGTCTTTACACGCGATTTGGATCCCAATTCAGCCAAACACAGTGCTGGTAAATAGGCAACAGGCATTTGCATATGCACATTGGTTTAAAATGCACGAGGGAGACACCGCTTAACGGTTTTGGTGTGAGGATTATTATTGTGTCTTTGAAGTTTCATTAGGTTGCCCGTATGAAACCCAGGCAAAATATCTGTTTACAATTTCCCCCACATGTCTCATCCCCCGTGATGCGTTTAAACCACTTCAGGGCCTTGCTGGGCGTAACCAGTTCTGACATTACCTTGTTTCACAAATTTGGTCTAATGCATTTTATTATAAATATTACATATAACCATTACATTTCTGGTTGGATTAATTTTGTGTATGAAATAATATTATAAAGTATTTTCAGTGAGGATGTGAATGAAATCGATGTCCCTTCTGGCAGTGTTTCCTGTGTAAACCGCTGGAGCGTACCCAGATGCCACCCATTAGGGTTTCATTCCCTGACAGCAGTGCAGCCCTGTTCCTGAAACAAAAGGCCAGTGAAAAGGGAAGACTGAATTCCTAGGGAAAGGGGGAAGGTGAGGTCTGGAGACCAGATGGTCTCAGATGCTCGTAGTTGCAGTTAGATGACAGTGTGCTACAATTTTAACTCAATTAAAGGTTATACTTATAGACTTAGCATTTTATAAGTATATATATTTTTGTTCATATTTAGGCAGGGTCTCTTCTGGAGGACACTCTATACCTCATTATGGCAGAAGGCAGGTGAAAGTCTTTCCAATGATCCAGACCTCACTTGCCCAAGGCAGAAACGGTACCAGCATCTAGACCAAGGGTCTCCAACCCTGGCCCCGGAAGGCTCCCATCCAGCTGCTTTCATATGTTTCATATGTTAAATCACCTGCATTTGGGGATTACATACATACGGTTATTACTGGTCAAGATTAGAATTTAATTCAGCCTCTGCTCACTTTAAAGACAATTGAACCCTACTGTAACAAATAATTACATTAATCTTGGTACAATTGGTTTTATGGTTTTATTAATAGCCTGTGATTATCAAGTGTCTTTGATCCCCCAAGTCGCGTAATTTAGGGCTGCATGTAATAATCAGCTAGACCTGGACTCGGAACAGGGTCTGAGACGTGCCGGTCCAGGCTCTTTAGCTGCAGAAGTAAGGTTTTCTAAGTTTAAGTATTGCCAGTGAAGAGTCACTGAGTATGGCCCCTTTGTTTGCAAGTAACTTAGCATGGAACCATGGTTCTCTTGACCATCACCAAACCTGAATGAGAGAAACAGGATGCAATTTCCTTTCACACAAAATGCAAATGTTTTTGCAAAACAGTCAATACAATTTCAATCAAATGACAAAAAAATCAATTAAAGTTAGCCACCCCCTCCAAAACAGAAGCATTGGTCTCAGTTGATAGAATGTGCACCCATGATTGTGAATCTTTTCAGCACATGTGCAAAACCACATTTATTCCGTCAACAATCATTCCTTATACATGCATGAAAGAGTTCGCCCCTGAGTTGGTGATTACAAAAATGGAACAAGGGGGTCATGGAGGTCATGGACAAGTGCAAAGGAGAGGATGTGGGGCCCTTAGTGGAGGAGGGGCTCAGATGCATGCTCGCAGAGCTGGTAGGGGTGGTTGAGCACATAGTGGAAGACAAAGCCAGTGTTTCAGATTAAATGTGTGCCACTGTTATTGATCATGTTATCAATGACAGCCTTTCAATTAGAGAGGCTGGGCAGTGACTCCTGTCCAATCTCAAGAGTGCAACTGCGTAGGGCAGCTGGTGGTGTAGCGGTTAAGGAGACAGGCTTGTAACTGAAAGTACTTAACCTGAAATGTGTATGAATGTAGAAATTGTAAGCTGTGTAAGTTGCTTTGGATAGAAGTGTCTATTAAGCAACTAAAAAATAAATAAATGAAAATCAGTCAGTAAGGAGCTCACCACAGTCAGTCAAAATTCAGTCAGAACTCCCCTCTGAGTCCTTGTGTCTCGAGTTCATGGAGCCCATCATCCCTTATTTACACGTTCCCGGGCTGCTTGTTATTCATGTTACCACCCGAGGGGGCGCTTGCACGACGCTGAGGTCGGTCTGGAAGCCATACAGCTACAATAGTTGTAATGTAAAAAAAAAAATGTAATTCACAATGAATATTGTAAATTACAGGGGTAGACTTCTTGGACCTGGGTCGAGGTAGGGGAATCTTTCACTCTTGGACCGAAGCGTAATGTCGTTCATTATTTGGGTTAGAATGAATCTCCGCTGGCTCCTAGGTGTAAATCAGATTTTAAGTGTAGCTCTAACTCCAGAGGCACTCACAGGTTTTGTATCGGAAACAGCATCAATTGAGTCCATGTCGATGGCACTGAATTGCTTATTAAGTTAATTTCTCAGTTTTTCTCTTCAA
The DNA here is from genome assembly GCA_025775065.1 of Hiodon alosoides. NCBI lineage: Eukaryota > Metazoa > Chordata > Actinopteri > Hiodontiformes > Hiodontidae > Hiodon > Hiodon alosoides. The sequence continues at coordinate 6,579 of JAOYSI010001279.1, forward strand.
CTACGCCTTGAGGCATTGTTCACTTTTACAAAACATTTAACACTAACTGTAGAGACATATGATATGCTCGCAGTTCCATGAAACGCTTTCTCCACCATCTAATTCCTAATGGTTTGGAAAAAAAACACTACAACAATCAAGACATGTGAGACATCCATTCTGAATATCTGAAAATGTTCGGTAAATTTACATCCCCCCAAATAGCTGACCAAATAGCAATCATTCGTAAATGAGTTAATATGATTTAGTTAATAAAGTTAATATGATTATGTTTATGTTTGATTACATTGCACATAAAAACATGTTGTTAAAGAGATATGCTTGATTGAAACTTACTATTTAGTACTATTTAACTGAAATTTGTGCAAGACAATAATATGTGTATTTACTGTTTTGAAGAATTGTAGTAAATACATATGCAATGGTATTTACCTGGTATTGAATACCTATGAAATGAAATATTGCGGGCCATTTATTCATGAATTTTGATTTAGCAACCGCCAGAACACATTCATTTTATAATGTAAATGAAACCAACATTTCCTCTATAACTACACCGTTTTTATACAGGTTTTCAAAGTGTCTAATTCGACATTTCAGCTTTTCATTTCAGTGGAAATAATGGCGTTAAAAATACTTAATTTTTGTGATTGATATGCCGGAAATTTATCTTACATTCAATATGAAATTAATTCTTTTTTTATGCAGGTTTGTTTTCATCGCGACTGAACCGTTTGTAGTCTAATCTTGTAACCTTTGTTGTTTAATGAGATAAGCAACTGATTACATAACGTCGGTTAGTTAGATAAACGTAGTATTTATGGGTCGGAAAAATGACTAAATGCATAAAGGCTAGGAGGGGTTTGAGAATCATCGTGTCACGTGATAATGTTTTAACTAATATGGCGGCGCCCTATGCTGTAAAGTGTGCAATAAGAAAAGGTACGGCAACTTTGACTATGGCAAATGTAATTTATAACATAAAGTCCCACAGACAGTTAGCACGGGAGCGATGAGCAAACAAGACGTGTTTGTTGAAAAGTTTGTAAAATACGGTTAAACAAACTTCTGTTTTTATATACTGAAGTTAGTTAGCTACCTGATTATGCTTTAAATTGCTAACTCATTTGTTCATTCGGAAAACATGCGCCGATTCAGATTTATAACGTTTCTTCAAGCAATCCACTGTAGTTCTACATTATAGTCTCATGTGATTTTATTCGACTTCGTGCTTCAGAGAAAATAGTCGTATACTTCACCGGACAAGCAGAACCTTAACATGTAATGCAATCGGATGGTTGTAAACAGTAAAACACCGAATGCATGTTAATCCGGCGCGGATTTCTCTGACTCTTGACACGCAGTGGGCGTACCTGATTATAATCAAATCCCGCAAATCGACGACGATCTTAATAGTGGAAAGGCGTGATCTCGATTAACTTGCTCTCACATATTTAAAGTCCAAAGTGTATTTTATTATTTGTAATATCCAATTTAGTATTCTGAGGTTATTCACTTTATGATTTTTTATACATTGGGTGGATTATGGAGTCTCTTGAATCCAGCTGTAAGTGCATTCGAGGATATAAAAATAGATGCGCTAAATTGTATTTTATATCAGTACTTTTTGGGTGCTTGGATCGAAACATTAATAATATAAATGTCGCTGAGTGCTATCCGCACACTGCACTGATGAAGGCCTAGAGCCTAAACGTTTTTCACTTCTTAATTGAGACCTATCACTAATAAAATAATGGGGAATTGTCTTGCCTTCTAATGCAGTGTGACAGTGTAACCAGCAAGCAACCTTGCTGTCAGATCGTGTGATCAGAGTTAATGTACATCAACATGTCTCCCTTGCATGGTAGAATTGGCAGGCTTTGAATGTTTAGATATGAAAATGAAGTCGTTTGCTGGTGCGAAGTTAGAGCTCCTATGGTGTAGACGAGTGGATTGAGGGCTTAACATGTGTGCGCTGCTCTTAGAAAAAAGCGCTGTAAACTGGCATGAGGTGACAAAGCAGCGTTAGAAGGATTTCAATAATTAAATTATAGTGTCTTTGAAGCAAATAAATAGGTCATAATTTAGTTGGGCTCCCCCTTGTGGCTTTTTTCTGCATCTGTTGAATGAGTGTTCTAGTGTTCTTGCCCTTGCATCTTGGTTGTTCGCGGAAAACCTGGAGGAATATGCCCGTCCAGACCAGCTCCACCTTCCAGCCATTTTCCAATTGATAATTGTCACTAGATATGAATACACATGGCCACCTCCTATGATTAGGAAATGACAGAGCAATGCTCTACCACACACATGCTGTTTTAGTGCCTGGTTCCAATTGATTTTAGCTGATCATTTTTTTGAGAAGTTGCTCTATTACTTCAACACTATTCTAGTCACACTAATGGTTTGATGTGACTGGCGGGAGCTAACTGCTGTGCTCTGAACGGCAGGTCTAGTTCAGTCTAGGCTGGCTTGTATCTGGGGGGGCGGGAACCATCAGTGTCCCTGTCGACACACCCTGCCTGCACCCCCTCCCACCACAGGATGGTTAGCAGGAATTTGTTTTCTCTCCTTAGATGCTGGCCTCCAACTCCCAGCATGCACATTGACAGTGGTGGTGGAGCAGGGGTTTGTTGGCTGACCTTTTAACCTGCTGTGAGCCAGGGAGAGTGCCGATGAGGCATTGGTCCTTTCCATTTCTCACATTTGCGGCCATTCAGAGGTTGACTACACTTGTTCTGCAGGTGAGCATGTATAGAGGTGCCTGTGAGGTGCATGAATTGGGCATGTTTGTCCTTGCGCAGCAGGACTGCAGTCCTGCAGTCTTAAAGGCAACATGGCGAAACTAGAATAGACAGACACTAAATACGTGGTCACGAAGCCTCCGTTAAGCAGCGTTGCTCCAACATTGTGATTGAGCTGTATTTTATTACTTTCCTTTGCTTTTAAATTTGCTTTTCTTTGGCGGAGTGTTAAACAGACCCCTTGCAGTGTTCATGCTAGCAAAATAACAGGGTATAAAGGGCCGTTCAGTCGCCAGTCTATGTAAATTGTAACATCCCACAATGCCTGTTGTGGGTTACTCGTCTGCTGCAATCAGTCAACCTTTCATGCCCAGTCAGATGAAGTCGCCGAGGATGACAGGCTTTTATGGCGGCCGTCTGAGGCTCACGCAGCGGCGGCTTCGGTGACGGCCCCTTTTGTGCACTGCCCTGGGGGAGACCGAAATGTCCCCACCGCCCTGCCACATCAGGGAACCATCAGGGAAAGGGGGCCAATTACAGGGATGTCATACCTCGTCCTTCCCCCTCCGCGCTTTGTGTCTCTCCCCGGTGCGGAGTAAAGTCGTTTCCTCTGTCGCTCTTTGGCAGGAGTGTGCCTCTGCCTTTTGTCTTCTTGTGGTCTTACTCCTCTGTGTTTCTGTGCTACTGGTTTCTCTGGCAGTTATTTCCTTCCTATATGGTATTTTTATAGGGTCAATGGATGTATAAATGAAGACTAAGTTTGACATCTTTAAGTCAAGTTTGCCTGTAAGTACAAGCTGGCAGCTTGGACTGGGTCAGCTCCTACAGCTGATACAGCAGTGTGCTTAGTTAACGGGCGTGATCAAACCACTGGCAGCAATGTGCTCAGTTAAAGGGCATGATCAACCCACTGGCAGCAATGTGCTCAGTTAAAGGGCATGATCAAACCACTGGCAGCAGTGTGCTCAGTTAAAGGGTGTGATCAAACCACTGGCAGCAATGTGCTCAGTTAAAGGGCATGATCAACCCACTGGCAGCAATGTGCTCAGTTAAAG
>JAOYSI010001280.1:0-13759 GCA_025775065.1 Hiodon alosoides
ATATATATGCATGCGAGTTGGTCACGCGCTCAGAACATTTAAAAAAAATCAGGCACGCGAAACTACGACTGAAAATGTCGTTGTAGTATTTTGTAGCGTACCATGTTTTAAGACCTGTCGAGAGAAACGTAAATGAAATATTCGCTACGTCGGCAATGCATTCTCATCTTGGTGAGCATTAGGCCCACAGTTTCTGTAGATCTGTCAGTGATGAAAGGGTGTCCCTCGCCAACCCATTTTCAGTTAGTGCGAGATAGAAACGTATACAAACGATTAAAGAAAGGCGACTTAAGTAAAACAAAAATAAATAGCAGACTTTTTTCGCCATTACTCTGCCAAGTAGTTATATTACTTTAACATTAATATTACAATCTGTCATTCGTTTGTATCACTATGCACCCGAGCGGTGTGTTCTTTTGCTGTGCGATGACATGCTTCAGTTAACTTGTCACCCCGTCGATTGGATGAGTTGCAAAACTAGTTTTATAATTAACCGGAAACATTATTATGCAGAATAAAGAAAATTCAGATGGTGAACGTTTGGCGTTACATTTGACTATTGAATTACTGAGGGAGAGTCATTATTAACGTCATTATAATAAATAATGAAGAATATTTCTACGGTTTGGATAAATAACAATGCCATCACTCCGTTCAATATTTTAAAAATATAAGATCTTCTGAATCCCCGTATCCAAACAATATACCTTTTTGTTGATACAACCATTTACCAATTAGTGACAGAATATTATTTAATTTACACATTGTCTTAAATATGTATATGCTATTTTATTGTATATTACATGACATCGTTTTTCACAGTGTAATACAAGACTAAATGTGGGGTATTATAGAGCTCTAGTTTGAATGTACGGTTTTGTCACGATTGTTTTATCGAGGATTTAAAAAAAAAAATATATATATATATATATATATCGTTAAGTTCTGTAAATGATCGCACTGTTAAGTATTTCCTAAACTAAAACCTATTAGCCTATAAGTCGTTTTAAGACTTAAATATGTCTTAAATATTTAAATAGAGAAATGCATTTCATTTTTGATGTTGGGGGCGGTACTGTTACGAGTTTATTTATCCTCGAGATAAGCAAGATGCGGGCATTTAATCCTGCTTGAACCGTGGCTGAATTGTCTTTCTTGTTATCGAAACAGTCATGGTGACAACGACACATGAATAATTGAGATAATTTGCATATCATTCGCTTGCATATTGCTTGTAAACATGTAAACCTATTTTGCCACGGACAGTCGGAAGAACATTTAAGGATATGTTTACAAGACATGCCCTGTAATCGCTTGTTATACTTCTCGTACATCTGTTCAGAGTAGAATGCATAATATAGATTAATGTGCGCATTTGGTTTGATAAATTGCTGATCTGCATGGTGTAGAGACCAAGACAATCCGGCATTTGAAAGCAACAGCCAGACAAGATTCAAACCGAAGTACTCAAGTAAAAAAAAAAAAAAAAAAAAAAAAATATATATATATATATATATATATATAAATATATACACACTTAAGGCGGCTTAATATTATTTCTACTAACATAGATCAAATAAAACATCGTTGCAATTTACATTTATTTAAATTAAGCTGGTCATACTGACGGATCCAATTAAAGCCAGATCTGCTTTTAAACTGACAGCACAACAACTCCGAACCAGGTGTCAGCATGTTGAAAACCGTCAGCTGCACGAGCAACACTTAAAGCCTAGGCCTGTACCCCACCAAAACCAACGTTTTGCCGTGCTTCCTATTAAATATTCAGCATACATGTCCTGTATTTAGAGGGAGGTTGTAATTCACACCCAGCTATATGTATATGTATATATACACACAGGATTTTAACAACATACCCATTATCTTTTAATACTTAACTTTTTATTTTAAAACTTAACAGAAGCCTCCTTGTGTGGCTATATTATTATATATATAATATTATATACCGATTTCACGTTACTGTACAATCTACAGTAATCCTTGTAAATAGATAAAATGTATATGTACTTGTATGCATGTTTACACATAAATTTATAACTGACTTTCCTAAATTAACAAAAGTAGTAATGCTTTATCAAAATAATCCTAATTATAAACTAATAACATTTTCCTAATGAATAATTATTGAAATGTTTAAAAAAAAGTAGATATTTTTCAAAATATGGGTTATGTTTTTTTTTTTTATCATGTGTTATTGATGTAAGATATCTGTACCTTACAACAATGGCAAGACAACAAAAGATCCCTTACTTATTTTTGTAATTTTGAATAGAGCTTATTTAATGAGTGGAGCTTCCTGGTGGTGGATAGTCATCTTGCCCACGTTGACCAACATTTATTTCCTTCTTGGCGTCACCTGAAAAACACAGTGGTCCAGGCATGAGTGTATCATGCAAGCATACAGGGTACGCCGGTCCGGCTTATTCGCGGAATGTCTTAACCTGCGCGAGAATGTGGCCCAGCTCCGGACAGCGGGCCTGCTGGAGACAAGTGCAAACGAGCGGCAGACTGAGAAAGCATCGTTGGGTAACGCTCCAGCGGTCAGAGACAACCCCCCCGCGCAATCTCGACAGGTCGGCCTGGAAATCACTCAGTCACTACACATTCATTATTCCAGTGTTTCAACACAGACCCATCCATGCTGGCTAACACACCGTGTGTGTCTGTGTCACTGCTGGTTGACTTTTCTCCCCACAAACACCTTTCAAACTTAGAGAGTACTGACGAAGTAAAGCAATTTGTGTTTTTCTTATCTCTGAAGGGGCCTAAATGGACTCATCTGACCCCTCTGTCAGCAAAGCAGACGATTTCTTACTATCTTAATCCCATTAATCTTCTGGACGAACCGTGCTTTGAAATGAACAGCACAATAAAATGAACAGAGCATGAGTTATTACAGGTAAGAAAGGCTTGGTTCCGATGCTTAAGTGTGGAAATCTGAGACATGACCTCATGGTCAGATTAAGATGCATTTTGTGTCGCACGCGGATCATTGCCGTGCATCTACGCCGGTTTATCAGGAGAGTGAACGTGATCCAGGGTTAACAGTTACAGCGCTCATCCGTACCAGGACACGTGCATACCTGTACATGTCTGCACGTATATTTTAAATACATGGGAGCAGTACCTTTTGGCCATATCGTCAATGTTGTGCCAAGTTTCTTCCTTGTTGTGGTGACTGGTGTTTGTTTGTTTTCCCCCAACAGCATGCACGCTATTAAACACATGATTAAATAAATGCGGTGTAAAACTTTTAAGTGCAATATTTCAACAGTTTTATACACCAGCACGTGTTGCTATTACATTTTCCATTTAATGAAATGTAAAAATCAATGCACACTTTGGCTACTCTCAGAATGCTTGTAGGTGTTGCTAATGCTAAGGAATCCAGGGTGTTGGGGTCAAAGGTCATAACCTGGGGGGTAGGTGGAGCACTTATTATTAAACTTTAAAATTAAAATCATGCATTACGTATAAAAGGAAACTTGGAAATTACTACTGGAACATGTGATATATTTTTCCAGTGATTGCCTTTATGCGAACCAAATTTTGAGGTAGCCGGTTAAATCAGTATTTTTTATTTTATTTTTTTGGGAAAGGGTTACAAGCATACAAGTGGGAGGACGGTATGGTTAATACTACAGCCTCCTTTAGCTTAGTATGTTTATCTGCAGAATAAAGGGAGAATGCCTTGAAACTGCCACAAACTGCACAACACTACGGAATTGCAGTAGTTTTGTAGTAAATAGTAGCAAAATAAATTTTATTTAAAAAAAAAATGGATTGGTCAACAGGTTCACATTCATCAGCTTCATACATGCAATGCAGTATATGGTCTACACCTGAGGCTAGCGAAAAGATAACATTTTGTACAACGAATTAATCATTATAATAAAAACAAATAAATGGAAGATAACTTCTAGAATAGCCCCTGCTGAATAATCTTAACCTCCCATAAATTTAATTTATCAATAGAAAAAATGTAATCAAAATAAAATTTAGGGGAACTGGGCCTAAACTACACTGACAACAAGATAAACCCATTGCCATAGACACAGAAAATCTGACCTCTGGTTACTTGACAACCACAGATTTGAACAGTGCTAACAATTTAAAGGACAAATATAGATCTTTGAGAATATAATTGAAACATGAGTGAAACACGACAAAAATTAGGGAAAATATTTTGTGTAAATTGCAATTTCTAATTATAATATGTACAGATTATTATAATTACTGGAGATGTTTATTTGATCCTCAAAATCCTTCAGGGAAATGCAAAACGCATATACACCACAGAAAAACAATCTGATGTCGCAAGAAAAAATATTACTTATTATATAATTCATTATTGCATTATGATACTACCTTTATTTCTGAATACAGTCATCGGCGGTATGGCTACGCGGGCGCTGCGTTCTCTCCGTAAGCAATCCAAACGAATTGCTAAGTGTATAAACGTATTTTCCTCATTTCCCTAGCGTTTGTCTGCATCCTCGCCCGCATTTTACAGTAATTTAATGCATTACTATTCAAACTATCAGAATGTACGTGTTTACCGTAACAACATATTTGTTTATCATCATGTATTACCGAAAATTATTCCAACGCAACTTTTAAGACTATAAAACTCATTTTTTAAAATATTTAAAAATCTAATTTAATTATAATCGGTATTTATAATCTGACCGGTTTTTCTTCTTCAAGTGAGACCTACGTCTCAATTCGTCTGGGGTTGGGACCCTGTAGTCTCCCCGTATTTTTCAAAAACGCCATCTAAAGCAGTTCGTCGTCCTCCGTCGGGTTAAAGCTGTGTTTCGCGCCGATTATGGAATTTCCCCTATAATGTTAACTGCTGCAGAGTTATTGCATCGTATTAAGCCCTAAATCTGGCCTCGATATTTTAATACAACATGTAATTTCCCCCATTTTTTTTCACTCCGTTCCCTTTGAATCACTTAACTCTCCTATGGCTCCGGAGCCAGTGGGGGCTGCACGGGGGAAACCTTGAAACGGTCTCTACTTATCTTCTTTCATCATACAACTCGGGGTCGCCTTGAAACCACAGGGCCATTAATTGCTTTTTTCAGAAAGCCCAGTGCGGACTGGCCAGCAGCCAATCAGAGCCTTGTTTACACTCTCTGATTGACAACACTCTGGTAACATGCCAACCAATGAAAACCTGTATCGAGTGAATTGTAAGGTTTTAACTATACGCTCGTATTTTATCATATCACTTTATAAGACTCCCTGTAAAATGGAAACAAACAATTTTGTTTTGCATGTTGCAGTTAAGTTTCCTGACAAATATTACAATGTTTTTGTTTCGTATAAAATGGACATAGTAAAGTAATAACTCGCGGGATGGTAAAAATAATGTTTTTTTTTTTATTTATTCTGTAGTATTGACATCGCTTTTCTCACTTTGCAATAATCCCTTTAAAACATGTAATGGTTATGCAGTCATTTTGCTCGTCACTACACATCTAATAACCCAGTTTGGATAAAATGTATATTTTAGCCCTCCAGGATGACAATTGAGAAACTGGCGGGGTTTTCGAGCTCATGGAACCAAGTCATGGATTTTGAAGGCGGCCGGAAAAATTCAGCCATTCTCTTTTAAAGTCTATGTTTTTAATCCTCCTCTCTAAAACAGCTAGTCTTTTGAAGTTGTCAAGTCCTTTAAACTCAAAATTCAAAATGCATACACCACAATGCATTAAAGAGTACATTTACCATGTATTAAAACCCTTTAAAATCAATGAAGTGATAAACACGACTAGTATAAGTATATATTTTCTTGTCACTTTGAAATTAAATAAAATCTCCGATGTAGAGCATAAAGCTTCCTAGATCGGATCGGAGGGGAACTTAAATTAGGCGCCCGCCGTTTTGTTTTGTTCTTTGCGACGCTACCCCATTGGCCTAGCATGTAGTCCAATCAAATACCCCGTATGTCCCCGGGCTAGCGGCACGAGCTCATTGACATGCAGGTATCTGTCCAATAGACGAGCGTGTTTACCCAACCCGGGTTCAGAGGCACGAGCTGGAGAAGGCGCTGGGAGAACTGTTCGGAGGTTCGAGTTTCGATTCACCGGACGGGTAGCCCGAACTCCGCCGCATTTTACCCAGCGACAACAACAACAATATAACAATTTACACATGATTTATTTTCTCTGCTGTTCCGTACTTAATTTTTTATTTTTGTTCGCTTTTGTGACAGTTTCTATGAATTATTGTTATGCAAGGAATAACTTAACCAGTAAGTAATTAATTTATTATATATAAATTAATATATATTATATATAATATATATTATAATATATATATAATTTATTTATATGTATATATAATTTATTTATATGTATATTTTCCTGGTATATGCACTAATAATACCACATTTCCTTCTTGAATATTTGACAGAGAAAGACACTCAGAAATCGGACATATTTTAAAAAGTAAATGAAAATCCTGGACTAAGCTCAATAAATGTTAAACATTAGGTTACAGCAGGTCATGTATATCAGTTTTATTTACCCATGAACGAATGCAACAGCATCAATAATTTGTATAACAATTATCGTTATACTACTCGGCCTACAGGAGTATTATTATTCCTATTATTATAAATTATATTGTCGTTCACGGATATGGATATAGAAATATATAATATATAATATTAAAATATCCGATTCGTTTTGCCAGTGGACCATTTGGTATGGATTTGTATTGGTTAAAGCTTGATTGACTCGATTTACCAACGACGGCAATATCAATGTCTGTTTTGCTACAATCCGTTTAATGTAGTATGAAACATTTTCTCTTCAGAATAAATGTTTTTTCCATCATATTTGGTTTCAAATATTTTAATATTAAACTTGTCATTTCACTGTGCACATCAATCAATCTATTGGTCATATTTGATTGGATTAATTATTTTTTATATTTGAATGAAATTGAGCGTCGATTTTATTTTTAGGTAGTGCCTCAGATGAGCGGAGTTTGTTCACGATACTATCCCAGCCATAGTGTATTCCCTTCCGGCCACATAAGCCGCGATGGGCGCCTTACTCGCAGCATGATACGGTCTAAAAAAATAACTCGATTAATCTAACCGCTGTTTGTGTTACCGCATTTTAAAACAAAATAACCACTTGCATTTTTCTTGCGACGTTCCAAGACCAGTGTAAGAAAGACATCAAGTACACGTTTCATGAAAATAATTAAATACAGACGTTGCTTTGTTATACCAGTAAAAACAAAATGTTTTTGTTTTCCACATGCTACAAATATAGTGTGCGAACTAGTAACAAACAAACGTTTTGATACTAAATCTGAAACACTTTATACTGCAATCGTTTTTGGATCTCAAACAAACGCGACTGGGTATTTTCTTGTAGTGGACGGCCAGGCTTGTTCTAAATCTTTTCGTCAATGTGAAGGACGACAATGGCTGACGGAGCCGTCTCAGTTTCGAGACAATGGGAGTCATGCAAACTGCCACTCTCGTAGGTTTCAGTCCGCGTGGAGTTATTTTTTCATATTCGCGATTTTTCGTAACTTTTTCAATCGGATTTTAATTCACGGTCTGTGGTCTTTCGTTCGCATTTTTGTGCAGATAAACTGACCATTATATGATTCACGTTGTATGTTTCGTAGCACATAACGTTACTCCGCTCACACTGCGTTAAACTGCATCGATTGTCGACTTTCGTTGTTCTAAATGTTATTTCAGATTTCGGTAGCTACTTTAAATGTTAAAGAAATGTTCCTACACGGAAAGCTAAAAATCATTTATTTTAGGTATGTGTCAGACGATAGTGATAGTTTTATAGTGATCATTTTTAATATACCAACAGACATAGATGCACATTGTCCTACAATGTTTGACATGTACATAACATTTTACCGTATAAAAACGACAGATTAAAAAGCAGAACAAATGCTCAGGTCAATTTTTCAGTATTTAAATAGGCCCACAAAACATTTTTTTTCACTTTAACTAAATGGTTGGTCCTCTATCTAAACAAATAAATCAACCTTTTTAATAAAAATGTAAGTACAATTATCAAGTTATGTAATTATCAGGCGCCATGGTAGTGTCCAGGTTCACTTGGTATCAGGTAAATCATCTAATTTAATTAAGATAAATAAATATTTTGAGTTGAAACAGCGAATAAGATCTTGTAAAATTAATATAAACTAACCAACATGAACAGCCAGTATAGCCTCTTAAATTATAAAAGTGTGCGAATCCGTGTTCATTTGATGACAGGAAGGTCTTATCTATCTTAAATAGGCCCCAAAATGGTCAACGGGCTCCAACCCTGGTGTCTATGAAAATGTTTAATTTTTAAACTACTTTAAAATTGTTTTAAAAACCGGATCAAACTAGATCGAATAAATGTAATAATAGCGTACAGTCGCAGTTGAGTGAACCGTATACATTAAAATATAAATTATGTGTATTTGCTTACAGAAGTACTCAGGTACGTAATGCTGTAACAGGGGCGTTTATGGTTAGATAACCGAAAACTACAGGGCAAAATCCTTTTAATAATGCAATTAATGTAATGTAATTATTAAAAAAAAAAAATAGCGTTAGTGGTTTTGATCGCGTGGTTGTTTGGATCGCGTGGTATCTTTTAAACTTAAAAAAAGAATCTAAGAGTGAAAATAAACGTTATCATCAGCATGCATGCCAGTTTTTTCAACTGCCTATGCGGTCGATTGAGCTTTAAGCAGAAGCCATACGCTAAGGGCATTTGTTGGCGACAGTTGAATTTCAAACAGATTTTTTTTAGACAAGGGGGTCGTAAAAAGATTAGGGAGGTTGTTTTTTTGTACAGGAGTTGCTGATGCCGACTTGTTTTCTCGCCGCGTTAACACTCCCTCCACGGTACACACACGAAGACGTTATTGTCTTAGTACAGTACGATAGTTTACACCAGACCGCTCAGTCTTTAACAAAAGCCTTATATTTTCAACAAGGTTGTGAAATATACACCGGCTTTGCTCTCAATTTCGAATGTAGCGGATATGCACAGTCCAAATCCGATTTAGGGTTTTCCCTTTTATATTTTCTTCTGCGGTTTGCTCAGTTACGTTGTTCCCCACCTAAACGCTTTGCTTCTCTTTCAGTAAAACGATGATCGGAGGCTACTTTTTAGGCTGGAAAAGTCGCCACAGCACTCACAGCAGGGCGTAGAAGGAGCGCCACAAAGGGATTATATTATTTGGGTTGTTTCTGCTTTATCGCTCTGGATTTTGGATTAATCGATTTTGGACAAAATGGAAGGCCGGGATTTTGCTGCGCCACCCCACCTTCTGTCTGAGCCCGGCGCCTTGGTTCACCGCGCCGCCTCTCGGATTGCGTCCACCGGCCACAATTCTCTACAGCATCCTGGTCACTTCCAGCCAGGAAAATATTACCAGTCGCACCTCTCAATGGCTCCACATTCAGGTTTGTTTAATTTCACAATGTTTTCAATGGCGAAGTTACTAAATGCGTTTTTAAAATTGAATACTTTTGGTACATTTTGGGCTGGTCGATGTTTTGCTTTGATAGTTTCCCCTCCATGTTATTTAAGCGTAACCTCGGGGCTTTGGCGTCAGACAGTAATTTATTGGAAAAGGAAATTAGTTAGAAACTATGGCAATTTTGGAAACTAGCAATTGCTGAGAAGTCCTTAGATTTTATGTGCTAATTTTAGCCAATATTACTAACAGCTTCCTGCTCCGTTTTGACTTAAGTTTGTAATAAAATTGGAGTTTTTTTTTTTAGATTGTGATGTATGCTGGAGGCTTGTAAATGACTAGAGAAAACGAACTCCTGAAACATTATTTTAAAATGTCAATACGGTAGTCCCTGAAATTACTTGTTATATTTACTAAAATTGCAACTAACATTAAAGCTTGTGTCAAGTTATTAGTTGTTAGTAAACTGACCATTGCACCGTTTCTGTAAAAATTACTGTAACGAACGGTAACTTCTCTTGATTTATTTTCTTTGAGCAGCTGGTATCTTCTGTAAGTTCCCTTTTTCACGCATTTAGTTTTTTTTTAACCGTTATTACACCAGTTACCAGAATTTACTGCGCCTGGTGCATACGGAACAAAAGCGAGGGTCTTCGGCGCGCGGCTGTCCGTCTCGCGGTTCTCAAGGAACGATCGGTTTTAGGCCCAGCTGCTTATAGGTTATGGGTTTGGGTTAATAACTGTCACGCAGTTGAGATTCTTTCTGTGTCGGTATGCGAATGTCTTGGCAATATATAAGGTCTGACAGCAGACCATGGTGGTCAGTTTCAGAACACCAGAAGAAGCAGAAACGTACTTAAGTACGCGGGTGTTTTTATGTATACTCGGGAACTCCGTGGCAACACAGTAAATATACAAGTTCAATTTTAGGTTATACGGAAATTATAACTCAATAAAACTCTCACAGTATAGGGTTTCGCTTTGATTATGGAGGTTTTTTTCTTTCTTTTTAATACATGTTTTCTTAGTTTGTCGTACCTTTTTGTTATTTTGTCACGCTATGTCACCATTTATCACAACAAGGGCATAGCGTTTTGTATTAATGCATATTATTATGCTAATATAATTGCATCACCAGTCATTTACCAAAGGAAATAGAAGTACCTAAATGTGACGAATCTTCAGTGCTTTTTCTAACGTAGAAAGTCTAGTCTAACGAGGATTCCACTCAGAGAGGTTACTTTTAAATATTTTTGAGCCTTGTTTTTCTGCTGGGGGAAAGACGATGAGGATGATGCAATTATAAAATAATTTTATTACCGGTGAAAACAACGAGAAACGGTGTGTTTGTTTACCCTATTAGTTTAATGAGTAAATATGGGATTTAGAGAATAAGTGTCTTAGAAATTACAATATTTGAAAAATTTTAAAAGTTATGATTGCCAGTTATGCCAAGTATGTAATATTTCTAATGAATGCTTCTTTAGATGAGCATTTTTCAATTAAAAGATTAAATAAATAAATTCAGTTGCTCTTCTTATATAAACACATTCCTACACTTGAAAGGCCTGTTGTATTGCGCGGTCCCTTAGTAGTCTAACCTAAATCGACAAGCACCCGCCATCCCGCTTCCTTGCTCTGGAGTCCTGCTGAAACAGCCCATTCAGTTACAGCTTAAAAACCAAAGGAAGTTTTAAAAAGGGTAGGGGCAACAACAAATACATCCATTAAAATACACAATTTGTGTGTCTGATGTTTGAATGGCTAAATACATGTGGGCTTATTCCTCTTTTTTTAAGGTTTTATCTTACCTGGCATGGCTCCATCTCAGTGTTAGTTTTACATTAACATTATCTGTTTGCTCAGTGGACGCCTGCGTCCAGGGCGACCTGCACAGGCTCACAGTTTAAACTTTACCCGTTTATGTGGCTTGCTGTTTACCCAAGCAATTCATTTTAATTGCCCTCTCAAGGGGACAGCAGCGGCGTGCGCCTCCGGGGACTCGAACCTGCAACCGTCTGGTCACCGGCTTTGATTTGTTCTTGCAGCCCAAACCAGTCTAGTGCACGTCTCACCGTGCTCCGAGCAGGGACCCGGAGCCTCCGTGATTTTCCTCAGTGACCGGGGCGAGTCTGTGACAGGACAGACCGAGTTGTGAATGCTGTACGTGCTGCTGATCCAGGTGTTTTATACAAAGCTTTCCCTGTATGGCCAGCCAGGTAGCTGCAGGATGAGGCCAGTTTGGGAGCGGGACGTATGACAAAGAGCCCACCCCGATGGTTTTCACTAGTCCCCATTGTATCTCATCCTGTTTGGCCGAACTTTGACCTCTGGTGGTGTCTGTCGGATCTGTTGTTCCCCTGTGCCGCACAGGGCCTAGTGTCTGTCTGGTGGTTCAGATAGATCAGCGTCCCAGAGGACGTAGAACCCTGACTGGGTACTGGCGTGGGGATTCGCCAGTGTCCCGACTTAGTGGTGGTTTGTGACGCGGTCGCTTTTTGCAGAAGAAACTGACACGCTGTTGTCGGGTGACGGGTTGTACAGTCTGAGGGATCTGTTGTTTGTTTCACGGTGTTGTGTCGTGTGACAGCAGTAACAATGTCACGTCAGCGTTGTGAGAACGTTACGTGTTTGCTGAGTGTGTGGCTTGGGCTGTGGCCTTGAGGAAGTCACTCGGGCTGAACTGTCTCAGTAAGTGTCCAGATGGATCAAGAGGCGGTGTGGAAAATGTGCGCTGAATTTTAAAATCCCAAAGTAACCTTCAAAAAAACCAAACGGAATCAAACGTAATCCTGTTTTTATCTTTAATCATTGAATGTGTTTTCTTTCCTAGAGGCACTGGATTTACTTGAATTCAGCTGTTTACTGCCCATATATTGACTATTGATTAATTATTCATAGCTGATTGATGGATTTTTTATTGATCATTGACCATGCATTTATTAATCATTGGTGGTGAAGCACTCCAGCCATGCTCCCGGTTAAGTCCTCAATCTGAAAATTTAGGTTCTTCCCCCCTCCCCCTAACCCGTTATTGTTTCAGTCAAATAACTTTAGCAAGTGTAAAGCAGGGGGATCCCCTCCCACAGTCATTTGTACAGCTAAACGCTGCAGCCAGTGAATGTGGGATCGTAACGCTTTTTACATTTTTCAGTTGCAGTCTTAAGTGGTTGGTCTTGACTCTCTGGTTCAAGGAAACCTTCACTGCCCAGAAGTGTCTCGGACAGTGAAGTACTTTTGGTTTCAGTACTGCCATGAGGGCTAACAGCAGCTGAGCCCCCTATGGAATTTCCATCTCTAATTCGCTGGATAGAAGTCCAGCTCCTTTACCACTACGCCGCCTGCTGGCTACGAGGCACAGGTGTGGTTGTCTGTGCGATATGCAGTGTACGGTAAGCGCGTGGCAGCGACTCCACGTCCTGTTGAGGACGAAAGGTTCTGTGTTTCCACGTCGCCGTGAGTAAGTAACTCCTAAAGTGAAGCACTAACTGCCTGGTGGCTGAATGCAATGAGGGCCTGTGGTAATGGTCATGATTTGATGCTGTGCTAACTGGATCGCAGCCTCTTATTGCCTGTTAGAGATGGGCTGCGTATGGGAACTTGTCCAGTTCCTCTTCTCTATACCTGCTTCTGTGGAGTGAGGCACGTTTATACAGCTGGCTGGCGTTTAAGGGGCGGATGCCACGAGAGCCCCATACCGACGCACCTGGCTCTGTGAACACGCCCACTCCTCGTCTCCATGGGAACCCGCTAAAGGCTGGGGGAGTGTCCTCTTTTCACTTCAGTCACGTGTTCACTTCAGTCACGTCTTCACTTCAGTCCTGTGTTCACTTCAGTCCAGTGTTCACTTCAGCCCTGTCTTCACTTCGGTCCTGTCTTCACTTCACTCCTGTCTTCACTTCAGCCCTGTCTTCACTTCAGCCCTGTCTTCACTTCACTCCAGTGTTCACTTCACTCCAGTCTTCACTTCAGCCCTGTCTTCACTTCGGCCCTGTCTTCACTTCGGCCCTGTCTTCACTTCCGCCCTGTCTTCACTTCAGTCCAGTGTTCACTTCAGTCCAGTGTTCACTTCACTCCTGTGTTCACTTCACTCCCGTCTTCACTTCAGCCCTGTCTTCACTTCACTCCTGTGCTCACTTCAGTCACGTCTTCACTTCGGCCCTGTCTTCACTTCACTCCTGTGTTCACTTCAGTCACGTCTTCACTTCAGCCCTGTGTTCACTTCAGCCCTGTCTTCACTTCAGTCCAGTGTTCACTTCAG
>JAOYSI010001282.1:0-14713 GCA_025775065.1 Hiodon alosoides
ACACACTCACTTACACACGCACTTATTCTCAACCTGCCAAACACACACACACACACACACACACACACACATACACACTCACTCACACACGCACTTATTCTCAACCTGCCAAACAGAAACACACACACACACACACGCACACACAGGCACACACACGCACACACGCATTCACTCTCAACCGGTCAAACACACACACACACACACACACACACACAGAAATTTCATTCTGTTTGACATTTTATTTTAAAACGCTGAAACTCAAAATCAATTATTGTAAGCTGACATTTGTTTGAATGTTCGGAAATATCTCAAATAATAAAAAAACGTTGCTATTCAACCCCTGCACCCAGTTTACCCTAACAAGGACACAATGACCTTACCATTGGCCTCCACATGTGAACCATTAAGGTTGCTATAACATTTTCTGGATAAAAAACCAATTTTTGAGTGGAAGCTACATCGCACCACCCAGGCACTGTCAAGAACAGGCTGTCCCTCAAAACATTTGACATTTAACAAAACTCAGTGACTTGTGAGAGAAGCCACAAAGAGGCCAACCATACCAGTGAAGGAGCTAAAGAGTTCAGTGGCTGAGAGTGTAGTAAAGATGCACCAGTCACCCATATCAGGAGCTCTGCATACCACTGGCCTGTACTAGAGGGTGGTGAAGAAACCGTTACTCAAAACCATGTACCATCTGAAAACATAAAGCATGACAGTGCCCCAGCTTTGATGTGGGAAAAAGTTATACAGTCAGATGAGACCAAGATGGAGCTTTGAGGCAAAAACTCAAAGTGCTATTTGTGGTGTAAATCTAACACTGTCCATGTCTCAAGACACCATACAGTGAAGTATGGCGGTGGCAGCATCATGCTGTGGGGAGGCTTCTCATCAGCAGGGACTGGACATCTTGTTAGAACTGAAGGAAGAATGGATGGAGCTAAACACAGAGAAATGGTGTTAAAGATCCTGCTGAAGTTTGTTAAAAAACCTGAAGCTGGGGAGGAAATTCACCTTTCAGCAGGACAATGATCCCAAACACAAGGCCTATGCCTTTTAGTGGCTCAAGAACAAAAAGGTGAATGTCCTACAGTGGTCCAGTTCTGATCTCAATCCCATGGAGAAACAGTGGCACTATTTGAAAATTGCAGTCCACAAGCGTCCTCAAACCCTCCTGAACAACCTGGAGCCAATCTGCCATGAGGAATGGGCCAAAATCACTCTGTGTTTAGAGCTGGACAATACTTACCCTGATAAGGCTTAAAGCTTAAAGTTTAAATATCGCTGATTCTACCAAACATTAATGTGTGGAGATTGAACACTTGTGCAAGCAACATGTTTCCCAACACAAAACCAATTCCACCTTCCGATAACCAATTTTTGTTATGTCTACGGTTGTCCTTCATTTACTAAGAGAGACAGGAGAGAAGAGTCGAGTAAAAGTATAAAACAAAGACTGATCAACAAAGCAGAACATTACCATAGTTGTTTGGGTCGATATGCCACAACTGGGCGAGCTATAGAACATAGCGGATCCACTAGATCCTGTAGAACCGTACCAGAAGCTACATAACCTTATTTACAAAGCCTCCTGTAACCTCCGAGCTTCTTATCTCCTATATTGGAAATTATTCCCCAACATAAACCACTGTTAGTTACTCTAGAGGCGACGTTTAAAGTTTTGTATACATTTACATAAACATTTTGACCATGACTTGCAGTGTTTTGAGTATCATGGCTGCTCTGTGAAATAGCCATTCAGAGTTGGTATTCTACAGGGCCTATAGAGTAATGGTCTGGGGTCTGCACTGGGTTAATGAAGACCAACATTCTGACTTTATGCTTTAATAGGTTAAAAACATTACAGACAACAACCCAGTACAGACAATTGAAGTAATTATATGATTCATTTATATTTCCAGCCCAGCCAATTTAATTTTTCAATACGACTTTTGACACACAATCCATTTTTATCCAACACTGGATATTATGGATCCAATTTAGCAAGGTTTTGTACTTTACTATAGTAGTTATCTGTCATAGACCAGAATAATCTGACCTCTTCAGTTATGCACTTCTATAAGAAATAACATCCATCTAGCTACTTTCCATAACCACTCATCCATTCCGGGGCCTATCCCAGCAGACACAGGGTGGAATGGTGACCCCAGGACAGGACGCCAGGACCGGACCCTAGAACAGGACGCCAGGACCCCAGGACAGGACGGCAGGACCCCGGAACATGACGCCAGGACCCCAGGACCGGACCCCAGAACATGACCCCAGGACCGGACCCCAGGACAGGACGCCAAGACCGGACCCCAGGACCGGACCCCAGGACAGGACGCCAGGACCCCAGGACCGGACCCCAGGACAGGACCCCAGAACATGACGCCAGGACCGGAGCCCAGGACCGGACCCCAGGACAGGACGCCAGGACCCCAGGACCGGACCCCAGGACAGGACGCCAGGACAGGACACCAGTCCATCACAGGGCAGGAGACAGACCCAGTCCATTCTGCAGTTTTGCCAAACTTACAAACATGCAAGTGGGAACAAACACAGAGAACCCGGAGGAAAGCCAGACGAGCGCGGGGGGGAACTTGCAAAATCCACACCCCAGACGCGAGTGCTACCCTGCACAACACTGACCACCGAGCATGTCTGGCAGTATCTGCGAGAGTGTGTCAGGCTCACTGCGGAGCACGCAGGACGTTGTCGCCGGCAGTAAAGGGTGGTGGAGCTGCCTCAGCTGGTGCAGCCTATCCAAAGGGCCGCGTCCGGAGTACGTGATGAAGGACCCCGTCACACTCATCACCTGCTGGCTGTCCACTGCGTCTGCTCCCTTCTGTGGCACTTTTTATCAGCAGCCCAGCCATGATCTCCTACCCTGACACAGGAGGCTCACGACACATGTCACATTCAGCTCACAATTCCTTCGGTCCCGGCGGCCCTCTTGATTCACCTCACTAGTTCAGTCTAATGCCTGAGCAACACACTCTCGCACCAACTGTAACACTTTAATGAATATGTTTTTGCAGGAATTACTTCACCTTCTGGACACAGTAGGGAGTTCCATGGCCTCTGCCTCTGCCCTTATCCCTGACCAGATGTGCACTAACAGTTACATCTGTTCCGAGCTGGGCAAGCCTTCACTAAGTGCCCTGCTCGGGGTTACCCACATGTGTGCATACTATACCCCTGAGCAGGATCCAAACGCAGGTGTCTTCAACCACTCACGAGGTGCAAACAACTACAGCCTCCCCCACAAGTATGGGGCTAATGGGGCAAACTGAACACTGAACTCAGGGAACTAATACCATACCAGAGGGGGGGTGATGTTTAATGATAGAATTCAGGTATATTACCTGGATATTACCAATGGATGCAACTAAGACAAGCAGATAATGTCAATAAATCTTTGAACAATTCCGAATAACGTAATGACTGCCAAATCATATGACGTGTATAAACAAATATTTTCAATCATTCATTTTGGGGAAGCTTTGTGCCACTTTTCAGACAACATCAAGCCTCTAGCGCTTTGTGAATGAGACCACGTGCTACATGGAATCATTTCACTTAGCACAGTGATTTTTAGGGACACAACTCTAGACGCTAATTGAGAACTTTGTGTATGTTACCTACCCAAAACAAAACCAGCTGGAGGGCATGCCACATTAGGTGCTGGATTTCTTAAATTCAAAAATAATTTTAATTGTAAAAAAACAATTCGTTTAATATATATTTTTTTTTTACAATGGTTTTGATTTCTTCATTCACAAAGAATGATCACAAGCTTATCTTAATTGTCACTTGTGACACCAAACACTAATCCCACTTCAAAAATGTAAAAACGTTTTTTTTCTTTCTGTCACATAATTCCTGACTAAAGAGTCAGAAATTAAACCCAATAAAAATGTCTTGCTCGTACTGCAGTAATGTTAAATGTTCAAATTAAATAATTTGATTGACATTTGAAACTTACCATAAAACTTGTAGATAGATGTACAAAAGAATGACTAGCAATTCTAAGAGGAAAAGAGTGTTTTTATGGCTCTTTTGCAAGTAATTCGAACCGTTCCATTTAAAATTAATATTTAATATTTTTATTGAGCACTACCTGCAGCTGTTAACTACTTATCTGCACTTGAGTTCTTCACTTACATCAAAGTGGCGACCGTATATATCTACATTAACAGTTGACATCAGCTAATGGCAGAACGGGAAGCACAGTTCTCGTAAATTTATCTTGTATTCACACATACTGAGCGCTTCAGTTTTCCAACAACTCGAGGCACTTCAGCATTTTGCGGTCGTACCCCGCCGTATTAAACAACAAAGGAAGGCGCCCTCGCAAAAGTGTTACTTACTTGCTTAACGAAGCAGACTGACTGCTTGGCTGTTCTGCTTGGAAGGAGTGATAGCATCCTGGAAGTCAGAAACGTCGAAAGCTCGACAGAAGAAAGTATCAGCGCTTCAACTTCGGGAACACGTGACCTTTGGAAACGCACGGTCGATACTAAGCTTTCCCACTCTCAGTTTGTGACCGTCAGCTCTCGGCGCGACGCCCGAAGACAGTGAAACACATCACACATGCATCGACGTTTTTGCTTTTCTCTATCTTGCAGACTGCGACTGGCCAAAATCCACACACCTCAGCCCACACAATTACACCGGAAACATCGATTTTGGGGGAAAACTATTTTAGTTCATTAAAGCTGCTCAACGTTGCAACTTTAATGTTTGGTAACAGAGGCGTGTTATCAAGTTGTTTTATTTGCTTTTATAATTTATCACGTGAGATTTTTGTAAATAGTAATAGAATGTAATATAATAACCTATTAAAGCATAAAGTTTAGCTTTGTTAATACACTGCTTTGTTTTGGCATTCAATAACCTGAAAAGAGATTGTTTGTCCTCCATGATCCATTGAACGTGTGTATTACTTTGGATGGCACAAGACTGCTAAAAGTCCTTTAGAAAACTAAGGAAAAAAGTTTCACCCTTCAGTCTTCAGTACTACTAAAATAGTTTGCATAGAAATAATTTGCATCACTTCCATGGGAATATTTGCATGGAAGCCAAGCCTTTGCTATCTTCAGAGTTGAACAAACAGAAAAACCTATGAACTTTGATATTTTCCATATAGCCCTTTTTTTCTACTGAAACTGAATTAAACTTCTGCGCCACCGAATCTTGTGTCCTTGGTCAAGCCTCATTATTGTTCTAGAAGTTATTCTTATCATTTTCCTTATTGTTATTATTATTATTATTATTATTATTATTATTATTATTATTATTATTATTATTATTATTATTGACCTTCTCTGGCAAACGTTTACTTGTTGTAGTCACTTTTTGTTGCAATATGCTTCAAAAACTGAAATGGCAGTATGGTTTACTTATCATCAGTCGGTTACAGGTTCAAATCCAAGGGAAATATTGAATATTTAATCAAAGACCAGCTCTAAAAGTGGGTAAAGTGTGGGCTTATGTAAATCCTCATGGATATGAGCATCTGGTAAGCAAATAAAAACTTACAAATGATTACTCTTTACGAACAATGATGCCATGCCTTAGAGGAGCTGAACCACTCCCCATTCTAAAGGCCTGTATGACAGAAGCCTGACATATTTATGTGTTTTCTCATTTATAGTCAAAGAAAATGGATCTGGGCCGTAGTGAGGCTGCTTTTCAGCCATTCACGGAAACATTTTGAGGCTTTAACGGTTTCCTGTGCCAAGCATATTTAAACCAATTACAATATTCAGTTGTCGCCACTGCGGTCAGACAAGTTTAAGGAAGCATGTGAATGTGGCAGTGAATGAATCCCGTCTCCTGACGGAGAGAAGCTCCCGGCAGCACAGTAGGGGGCTGTAAACATTAGCACAGAGAGCCTGTCCGTTGCACATGGTTACGTTGACAACCTCAGCAGCAAGTGTTGTGTGGCACATTTTGTCACAAAAGCCTGTCCCGTGAAACAGAGATTGGACAAATTTCTGGAAAAAAGACACCCAAATGAGGCAACAGACGTATGCTTCTGTTTGAAAATAAAGCAAAACATTGTAGAAAACCCCCTGGCTCCACATGTTGTTGGAGGCCTGAGGGAGAGAGTGCCAGGTTCCCCACTGTGAGCCGGGAGGGTGATGTGGGAGAGCGCTCAAGGCCGGCGCCGCCGCGCGCTAGGCCCCATTCAAGCCCCTTTTCAAGTCTGTTTTCTGGTGCGGCCGGCGTGCCAGTCTGGAAACACTGGCTAGATCTCCCACAATGACCTGAATTCAAAATAACACGAGGTTGTTTTCACCGTGTAAGCTGATCTCAAAACAGATTTAGTTTGTCATGAAAACTGTGTTTCTTATTTTGTTTTCACATCACTGTTGGTCTCAAAGCATACAATATATTATTATATTTTAAATAAAGGCCGGAATTCAGACATTCCCAGTTTTTTTCTCCTTATTAATTAATTAGTGCAGTATAAAATCACTCATTTCTTTCTCATAACAAGCCATTATTATACAGTCAAATCCATGCCAACACTGACAGCAGTTGTTTAGAGAGCATACCTAGCCCATACCCAGGGACATGGTTTCCCAACACGGGCCACAAAATTGACACAACGGCCTCTGCCCATACCTCCTGGGAAGTGGATTGTGTTGTCATTTTGCTTAGAGGTCTGTGAAACATGCAGTGACCATAGTGGGATCTCACGTTACTTGATTCCGATCCATGTAGAAAGTACATTTTTCTCCCCACTTATGAAGGAGTGAATTCCATATGACACTTTAATTGCAATAATTCAGTTCCGACCACAGATTACTGCCAGTTTTCACCTGAAGCCAAGAGGAAGTCAGGAACAACATGAGAAAGGAATGTTCCGTAAAATCTGAGCCAAGGTACTTTCCTGCCTGAGAACTTCTGCCATGCAAAGTTTTACTGCAGGGAACTATCTCTTACTCTCATTAATCATCCGAGCCAATGTACCCAGATATAAGGTTAATACCATTTTCACTCATAGATAATGGTATCTATATCCACAGGATGCTTATGAACTAACCTTCATTCAGTGCCTGGTATCTAATGGTTACTGACGCAATGTGACTAAAAACACTTGATCGTAGCGTATATTTGTTGTAATATATGTTGGAGTGAAGCTCACAGATGAAAGCCACATGCTTGTGTATTCCTGTGAAAGAAAGTGTTTCCATTCCAGAGGGGCGCGTTCACCGCGTCTCTTCCACGGCTCTCCGTACACAAAACGGCAACTGAAATGCAAAGCAGTTGACTGGGATTCACCTGTCCAGGCGAGATGGGGGCCTGTAACTTATCTGAATCAAGAAGTTGGGGTATATTTCAGGATACTGGCCTTTTTGGAAGGGGGGTGGGGGGCAGGGAATAATTAGCTAAGCAGCTTTTTGGCCGCACAGATGGACATAAACCGCATAGAGTACAGACTGAATCTGGAGCTGGTCCTGAACCACGTCAAGCTGCCTGCTGATTGGACAGCAGTGAGATCTGGCAGCTGACGTGTAGTATAAAATCCTCAGCAGCCAATCAGATGTCTTCCATTGTTCCGTCCTGTTTTTGTGCCATGGGCTTACATGCGTACAATGGTAATTCGCCAAAAAAAAAAAATAAATTACACAGTAGCGGTTGCCTAAATTAAAGTGGTGGTTTCACATTGTTCCAACACTAAGAAGTGAATAACTCTTATCTATGCAAATTCCCTGCAGGCAACAGCCCTGAATAGTGTCTTTGAGGCTAATTACACATCACCTTTGGTTCAGCTGTCCCCACACCAGGACTCACACAGAATTATTAGACAAATGCCTAGCAGGTGGTCAAAAGGGTCAAGGTATTTGATATTTAACCACAGCAAGGTACCTTAATTGAATTTTTTTTAAAGTGGCTTGAGTAAACTGAGAAAGACAGACCGTTAAGCATCTTAAAAATACTATCCGGCTGATTTGCAAATTAATTTCAATTTTTTTAGCCAAAATGAGCTAATGTGCTGTAACAGTGATAACAGAGAAGGAGTGTGTAACATCACCCCAGAACAAATAACTCCTACACAAAAAAAGAAAGTTTTGTTGTAGAAATGTCATTTTTATTGTCTGGTATTGTCGACCCGAATTTGCTGATCAAATTTTAGTTAGTAGAAACAATGTTTATTTAATCGTTAACAAACACAATTCAATAGGAAATGGAAGATTAATTGGATAACATTCGAACCTCTGCAACAGGGAGAGTCATAAAGATGTCTAAAAAAGGTGACTAAAATAGTTACCCGACTTGTGAATTTGAATTATCAACCTATTATAAGGGTTTCATTGTTTTTAAACATTTTCTAATTTAGTCTAACATAGATGTGGTCAAATCCTGTTCTCACAGGCCATTGTGTATTGTTTTACCATCCGATTTGGACAAGAAAAACGTTCAGCGAGATTCAAATTAAAATTGTGGTTGCGGTCCTATGGTGAAGAAGAGGGTGGAATGAGAACCAACGGGAACTCCCTGATTTTAGGACCGACGTTGGTCATCCCTTGCCTGGTGGAAGAAGTGGGAGTGGTAACAAAGGCTAAATTAACTCAAAGCTAGAGGACTGTATAAATGTGTAAGGATTTAATTAATTAAAGTTATATTAAGGAGATATTGACCGTTGGGAAAACACATTGTTTGCAGCAGACGCGTTTTTAACACCGAAAGGCTTAGACAGTTATTTAGCGAGGTAGTTATTGTCCCAGCTGGGGCCAGATTAAAACTCAACATAGGAGCCTTTACAAATCCAGGTTTTACACTGCATTTTATTGGATCTCAGAGCTGTCACTTGATTTATTGGTTGTTCAACACTGCTGTAGCGGGCTAAACTGTGTCCCAGCCGGGTTAAAGAGTGGAACCAGTGCCGGGAGCTTCTCTCCGTCAGGAGATGGGATGGTTTACCTTTGCATTACACTATTAGTCATTTAGCAGACGCTCTTATCCAGAAGGACACACAAAAGTGAGTGTTAAGAGACCTGGCTTTGATTTCTTGTGGAAAATTGCATATGACTAATTTAGTTCATATTTTATTATTCTCTTTGATCTGCACTCATGAGAGACCTGCAGCTAATACTGAAGTATTGTGGTACAACGGTGGGTAGGGAATCTGTGTCCCGCCCCTTTAAGACCGACCAGCCTGACATTCTGTGCCTCTTGCTGATTGTCACCAGTCCTCAGCCTTGTGATTGGTACAGCTGGAGGGAATGGATCAGTCAGCCACAGTATAAAAGGCTGCTGGTTTGTTCAGTCGGGGCCAGTAGCTAACGGGAAAGCGTCAGAAGTTTGTTTGGAGCGTGGTTGAGCCAATCCAGTGAATTGCATAGTAGATTGTCTTTGGATTTTAACCTTTTGTCTTATATTTTGACATTGGCTTTGTCTTGTCCCTTTTGTACTTCTGCCTGATAATTAAAGAAGACCGACCGTGTGAGTAACGACTACACCCAGGGGGTTGCGGCAGTAGTCACAACACAACTGCAGAGGTCTTGTATTAGTAAGCTGTAGCTATGTCATGGTTGCATTTCACAAGCGCGAGTGACGGCAGAGTGGATTCTCTTTACTGAGAGGAAGGGAGCGAAGGTGGTCCTGAGATTTTAGAGAAGTTTATAGCTGAGGGGGAATCCCAGTGAAACAATTCTGTCCTAATGCTGACTTCATAATAAACAACTTGTAACTTTTTGACTGTAGCTGTCATGTAGAGCTTGGTGGAAAGTTATAAATTGAATTAACTAAACTGTGATCTTCATACAGCAACTGTGGATAATATTCCCTGTTACCTGTCTGTCTTTTTTGCTCAGAGAACATGGTTTAGCTTTGAAACGGGTCTCCATTTATTTAACCTCTCAGTGGCAATGGAGTCAGAGGTTGACTTCATAAAAGATTTTAGAGAATTTTCCCTCAGGTTGAGAACATTTCTCATTGTCAGCATTTGGGAAGTGTCTGTCTCCTCTCCACCACGGTGTCAGAACATCGTCATGGAGAGGGGAGTGTATTTGCACTGATAATGAACTTCACACATGTCTAATGCCTGACATTCATGCGTATGGCATACCAAAACGTGTTTTTCTTAGTCATTTTATATTCAGCGCTGCATTGATCATTTGTGAGAGTTATTGGCGTTAAACTACATCAGTGGGTTAGGACACTAACACTTGTGTGACAAAAGGCCTCTGCCGTTTACAGGACACTCAGGATCCTCTGTTTTAGAGAGCCTGTGAGCATTCTGTTGCATTCAACACTGCGGGAGCCGGTGTCAAATGTGGCTGGAGTCAATTTCTAACTCAGAGCAGCTTTCACCAGGGCATGCTTCACCTGCCTCAAGTATTCCACAGAAAGCTAAGGTGATTGCTTATTTAAATCAACCACACCTATTGCTACTTGCCCAGTAAGATAGTTAGTTATAGAATAATGCTTATATTTTATCTGTGTTTTATATTAGGGAACAAGGTAGGTTTAATTCTGGACTGCCTATTATCTCGAGTCATCAAATCAGTCAGCTAGACAGGTTTTCTTTTTTTGTATAAAAATGTTTTTAATTTGCCCATGTAACCTTGGAGACATTTAGATAAGTAATCAAAGTATAGTTATATTGAACATGACATGACAGACATGATTGGGAGAGGACCCTGCCTGTCAAGGGGGGTATGCCCAAGGGGCCATGCAAGTCTTACAGGTCAAAAAGTTTATGCATTAAAGAAAGCGATATACGTTTAATTCATATCGGGAAAACAGTTTTTTAATCAAAGGGTTAGCTGCTTAAAATGAAATAATAAAATTTCCCTTCACTCGTTATAAATACTTCTATTTAACATGAATTATTGATTTAGATGCAACCATTTGAAGTACATTTGAGTACACAATAATATCGAATTTTCAATCATTTTACATATCAGAAAGTACATAGGATTATTAAACTGTTAAAAAAAGACATTTCGGACGGCTATTAAATAACCAGCAGCACCTACAATGCTTTGAGGGACATTAATGATAAAGCATGAACCCAAATATTTTTTATACCTTAAAGACAGTTAAGTAAAACACAGCCGAAACCTTGTAGCCAAACAATCACACTGCTCTTTAAGTTATTTTCCTTCAGGGGGTGGGTGAGACGACCTGGATTAAAACACCAATTTTAAATCCACGTGCCAATTAAATCCATACGTTTATTCACTGGCTTCCGACAAACTCCATACCAATACTGTCTGCACCCCTGTCTTTCCAATGCAACGATAGTGACACCAAGGCAGTGTCAATTTGAGTGTAAAAAACCCAGACACACAGCTGATGAGACCGTAAAATATTCATTAAAATTATATAAAAATATACCATACTGTGCCTACGGGTAAATAAGAGGAACTCGTATTTGGTTATTTCTGGCATTGCTAGATGGCCAAAACTGGTTTCCATGAGAGAGTGTGAAAGGACAACAGATTACAATACCATGTCCGGGATCAAATCTTTATTGTTTCAAAACTCTAAATTCCTTTACAATACAGTCATTTATTGTTACTGGTATGACTCGATGGATAATGTACAATGTCATATTTAATCCGATAATGAAACACAAGATCACAAATATGAAATAGTCCTTTCTATATACCAACGGTCTATGATAGTGGGGAGTTCTGTGCTGTGTTATGTTATTAACAACACAAAATCCCTTTTCTGTATCCATGAGAGCTTTGTTTTTTTATGAAAGTGCATTTTAAGGACTGCAATGATGGCTGCTGATGTCAGTCAGTCAGTCATTTCTGTAACAGAAGGGCCTTTATACTGTGTTGTGAAGAACAAACAGCATTTATCTACATATCCAACTACTACATTTACCTGGAGAAGGAAATGAAAGAAAAAACAGATCAATATGCATGCCATGAACATTCCTCCATAAACATTTAGAATAAATGTGTATTTTCAGAACATTAAAGAGAAACGGTGATGATGATGATGATTATTTCCACAAAGAGGACAAATGCTGGTAATAATGAGAACTAATATATAACATCCAAATACTTATGTTCATTTACGGACAGGTCAAGTGGCGTCTAGGCCAGCATGTCTAGGGCATGCCCTTACAATCAAACTAAATATTATTTGGTCCACAATTGTAAATCTTCTGGGTTTAAAAAAAAGTGTTCCTGCAAATGCAACACAAAAACCAAACAAAACGTCATGATTATGATTTCTTTCTATTTTTTCTTCTAATGCAACGTTGATAAGAGAAATTATAAATAACATGAGATGCTTTAAAAAGGAAACAGAAGGAAGAGAAGAATTTTCAGCTCAATACATAGTGAGCTTATACTTTCTTGTTCCAGGGTACGGCCTTCACTCTGTAGAATTTGGTGCCCAGTGGGACTTTAAATCGGTTTTGTGCCTAAGGATACAACGAGAAATCAGACGTCTCCGTTTAACCATCAAATAACTCGCTAACATCAGAGTATGCAGGTAAACACTGAATTTAAAAAGTCATCATGTCATTCCTTTAGCAATAAAATGTACCCAGAGCTCAAACCACAGACATTGGACACCAGTCTATATAATAATCTAATCACTTATCATTGACATTAACCAGTGCAATCTTTGAATCACTGTAGATCAGACAGGCCTTTTTAATACAATAACAATGAAAAGTGTACTTATTCAACTGAATTTACTTATTTAACTTATAATTTAACTTATTCAAAATATATTTTTATCGATCCCCCCAAAGATTATCAGTACTCACTACCTCAACTATTAGAGGTGGTTGGGAGCATTTTTATTTTAGTTATTTTTTTTAAACGATCAGAATTTTATCACTGGACAACTTTTCAGCCAAGACCATTTGAAACTTGCACAAACAGTGAGAGGCAGGAAGAGACCAATCAGGTTGCTCCAGGCATGTAAACACACCAGCACCAACGGCGATTCAGGGGAAGAACAAGCGATTACGTTATGCTACGGTTAGCATTCGCTGACCGCACTCCCACAGTGGTGCTTCACAAACATGCATTTATCCCCAACCATGCTCAGCGTTACACGGTAACCACAGACAACCAGGCCAAGCCACGGTGCCCCGATGCTAACGTTTCTCAACCTTAAAACAGCAAGAAGGGAAAGCTGTTAACAGTTGTCTGGTACTGTGTCCCTGCTTGACATGCACGGCTCTATTTTAGGTTCCTGTGAACAGAAAATGTCTCAGGCCCATATGCCCAAAGTCGCCGCGTCAGGGATTATAATTGACGTAGGTATTTCATATAAAAAGATCACACCTACACAAAAGTAAAAACACAAAGTTGCAGGTGCAGTTAGCAATGTGAACACTTGGTGAATTAAGGTTAGCTGGCACCAGTCTGCAGGTGTAAGCCGGAGAAACGCCGTACTGAAGCACAGCTGAGAAAGTGCTGCTACGTTAGCATTAGCATGCTACGCAGTAAAGCGGATCAGGGAGTACGGGACGGGACACGTCCACAAGTCACACAAACTTCACTTTTGTCCCCGACGGCATCACACTTTCAAATGTTACAAATGTATGTCAAAACTGTACGTGGTGGGCACCTATTAATGGGACAGCTTTGCAGAGACTGTGAGTTTAAGAGTTTCAAACGAAACAATGTTGCTTTTGAGTACAATCTAATAAGAAATGTGAAAATATCACCTTTTTTGCCTGGCAATATTCCTTCTCCATCACTTTCCCGAGAACCCATGGTCGCCTTGAGGCCCCAGACGCTGAGGGTGAAAATGAAGGAATAACACAGTGTACAGGTTTTAACGTTGAGCCTGCTGGATGGACCGTTGGCCAATAGAGGATTAACGGCACTTTAATGGCCAGACCCCTTTTAGACACACAATGCACAAAATGAAGCTGTGATCGGTGAGCACTATAACTGGAGTTCTCCCTGTAAACTCCTGGATAAACCTGCAAGGCTCTTTATCCCCACTGCTGGAGCAAACACACCTCTACATTCCTGGTTTAGTCTGCAGGGGTTGATGCAGGCATCAGTACTGATACTGCTGTTGTACTGGCACTGGTACTGACACTGGTGTGGTACTGATATCAGTACTGACACTGGTGTGGTACTGATATCAGTACTGACACTGGTGTGGTACTGGTATCGGTACTGATACTGCTGTTGTACTGGCATTGGTACTGACACTGCTGTTGTACTGATATCAGTACTGATACTGCTGTTGTACTGATATCAGTACTGATACTGCTGTTGTACTGATATCAGTACTGATACTGCTGTTGTACTGATATCAGTACTAATACTGCTGTTGTACTGATATCAGTACTGATACTGCTGTTGTACTGATATCAGTACTGATACTGCTGTTGTACTGGCATTGGTACTGACACTGGTGTGGTACTGGTATCAGTACTGATACTGGTGTGGTACTGGCATCAATACTGACACTGGTGGGGTACTGGTATCAGTATAGAACTGATACTGGTGTGGTACTGGCATTGGTACTGACAGTGGTGTGGTACTGATATCAGTACTGACACTGGTGTGGTACTGGTAGAGGTATAGAACTGTTACTGATGTGGTACTGGCATCGATACTGACGCGGGTGTGGTTCTGGTATCAGTACTGATACTGGTGTGGTACTGGTAGAGGCAGTAGCGGCACTTTGCATTGCTGACCTGGTTTGAGATCCAGCGCAGTGAGAGACTCGGAGTGGAGGAAGTAGAGGG
>JAOYSI010001283.1:0-23316 GCA_025775065.1 Hiodon alosoides
ATATATATATATACACACACACACACACACACACACACACACACACACACACACACACACACACACACACACACACAGTACAGTGCAAAAGTCTTAGGCACATGTAAAAAAAATTACTGCAGCTTAATCTCTCAAGGACTTGGTAGCCAATCATTTCAGTATCGATGTTTAGTGTCCGATATTTCCTGCATCTCTTTACTCTTTGTCATTAGCGTTTCAGTAAAGGGTGTTGTGTAAGTGAAATGCGAAAGTTCGTGGGCATTTAACAGCGAAATGAATATATCAATTATTTCAGGAGTGACTCTTAAAAACAATACGAAATACATTTGTGTGTAGTTTTCCTTTAGGGAGGAACTTTCTGGTATATCATTAGGCTACCCACAAGTGAATTGGCTTTCGCAAGAAGACTATACCGAATGAATGAATGAATGAATGAATGAATGAATGAACGAATGAATGATTTTTTAGGGGAGTGAAGAGTACGCAGAAGTAGACCAATGATTAGCGACTACAGGGTCGGGCTCCTTCGGCTGGAAAAGTTCAAGCTATTATTCTCTTCACCGCTATTCATCCCGAATCCCGTTTGCTCATTGTTATTCCGCCCGAGTGAGGCGATAATGAGAGAGGGAGAGAGAGAGGGGGCATTGTCAGAGAAAGAGTGAGGGTAAGAGAGAATGGCAGACCAAACTTC
The DNA here is from genome assembly GCA_025775065.1 of Hiodon alosoides. Lineage (NCBI taxonomy): Eukaryota > Metazoa > Chordata > Actinopteri > Hiodontiformes > Hiodontidae > Hiodon > Hiodon alosoides. The sequence goes on from JAOYSI010001283.1 coordinate 692, forward strand.
TAACATGCAAAAAGACTAGCAGAACAGAGTTCAAGAAAATAACAGATCTACGATTCTTACTATCCACGAAAGAACGAATGGAAGTGGTTGATTCACAATGAAGGAAGGTACCGAATGGCACCAAAAACCTACCCTTAGCCTATGAGATATAGGCAGAGCGAGAGTGAAAGGGAGAGGGGAGTGAAGGGGGAAGCCAGAGATTTAGTGCAGTGGTGGGTTAAAAGTCCCCCTATAAACGAAGAAAACTCATAATAGAAAGGGAAAAGGGAGCGAAAAATCTACAAAGACGACCGGAATTTCGTGATCTTGTTTCAACGATGAACTCTAAAGGTATGAATTCTGCTGCTATTCCAGTTTTCTTTTCTGGTTAAAGCTTTAACTAGAAGTGATTCCAGATCAACAGGTGTTTTACGTTTAGTGATTTTGTTTAATGAAGAGGTTGGTCTAAGTACTACGGATTATTTGACTGGGCTCCGTTTTATCTTGAGGGACCTAGGTTTTGTCATACAACCACAATACGTGCCTTGGGGAAATTTTTCACTTTCATGACTAATTTTGAAACTTATGGTAAAAAACAGATCACGGTAAGAATTGCTGAAGTTAGAAACAATATTCTGTTATGGGATCAAACCGCGGTAATGCCACATCGTCACAGATTTACAAATTGTTTTACTCATTAAGTTTTAAAAAATATATATTTTTTGTAATCTTGTATTCTACATTAATTCTTCGTTATACATATATTGTATTTTGTCGATCCATATAATTATATCAGATGAATTGGAGGCATTTAATTATAGATTACAGGTCTGAGTTTCTTGTCAAAAATGCATTGTTTTCAAGGGTTGGTCCAGATTCGTGCTGGAAATGTCTCTTCTACATTATAAATTATTTAAACTGCTGCCGGGCAAAGTTTTCTGTTAATCTTTTCAAAACAACAACTCCTAAATAAAGTGGATTTGTAAAGAAGTACAGATTTCGAAGTACATTGTTATAATCCTGGGTACAATTTCCATTTTGTCTCAAGCCTGCTTGGTAGCCCCCAGTTTTGAAAGTAGCATTTTTTTTTTTAAAACTATGTAGCCTGTAAATTCTTAAGGACTTACTCAGTGGTAGAAAAGTACTAATCTGTCCACCATTTAACCCCATGACTTTTATGAGCCATGCACCCCGACAACCACTCCACAGTAGCACTACAGATATATTAGAGTTGGCTCAGACACTACTCTGAGGCCTGGTTGGAGAATTCAGTGTGGAATTGTGCAGGAACCACAGTAGCATGCATTCTGTCTGGAACCCACTGGTGCACCAACAGTGTGTTCTACAATCCTGCAGGCCTGTCTGTGATGATGATTGAAAGGGCCCAGCCTGGACCCTGTTTTACTCATCTCCCCTTCCATTTTTAGGAGGTCACTGTAAAGCCTGAGGAATTCATTCAGAATATCTTCAACCAGAACACTGGCACAGGGAACCGGCCCAGGACAAGCAACATGTCTCGAACGGAGGAGGTCAACAAGATGACTGAAAATGTCTATAAGGTTCTGTCAACCCAACCGAGTTTGCCCAGGATGTGATCATAGTGCAGTTATAAATTCAGTTATGTTTACATCTGTACTGTTACAGTACTGTTTACAGAAGTCCTGTTTTGGTTGGAAATGTGATGTAACCTGGCTGAAACAAACCACGATTGTTTAGGATTGGAAAGCCCTGGTCTTGGATTGAAGACTGTCTTCTTAATGATAGCCTAAATATTAATGCTAAATATAATGGAATATATCTGAGGCATTAAATCTTGGAAGTCTAGGAGCTCCGTGGACATCTGATTTTTAAAATATTCATCATGCATTGCTTCATATATATTCATATTCATGTACCCAAGTAGCAGTGGCATAATCCCTATAAACAATAGCGTAATAACATTACTGAATGTCATAAGAATGATAAATATGTTGATTATTATAATGGGTATGGTTGTAACAAATTGACCAGCCATGATATTAAATAACTTGTGTGTGTATTTATATATGCTTGCTGCAGGGTATCCTGGACCAGTTTAACCCCAGCCTGAAGAATTTTGTCACAATGGGGAAGCACTATGAGAAGGCTCTGACCGGTAAAGTCTGCTTGTTTTTTTGTTTTGTTGCCTGTGATACATTAAGAGTTTTCTGCTGTGTTCAGCCCACGTTTCTCTCACAGTGATGTGTAGAACCCAGGTCTGTCCTCTCCCCTCTCTTAGGAGTGACAGTGGCCGCCAAGGGCTACTTTGATGCCCTGGTCAAACTCGGAGAGCTGGCCAGCGATAGCCAGGGGTCCAAGGAATTGGGTGAGGGGGGAGAGCGAGTGGGAGAGCGAGCGAGTGACTATGTGTGAGAGAGAGTGGGCCATTGTTGTGAGATTAACAACACCACATGATCGTATTGTGCTGGTGAGGCAGTGGGGGAGGGGGAGAGCGAGCGAGCGAGAGAGAGAGAGAGAGAGAGAGAAATAGTGAAATGCCAAATGCCACATGCAGTGCAGTGAAACGAGAGGATCCCAGTTTTTTCCCGAGCCAGCTCAAAGTGACCGGCCCGTAATGGTAGCAATGAAGGGTCGGTCACCTGATGTCATCTAGTCCAGTATTGTGTATGATTTTCAGTCCCAGAAATAGCCCTTTAGCCAAACATCAATACAAAATATAACTTCACACAGCAGTATAATGGTGGCCAGTGTAAAGGCCCTTTTTGTTTATGATTTGATAACTGTATGTTTTCCTGGCTAGGTGACACGTTATTTCAAATGGCGGAGGTCCACAGGCAGATTCAAGTCCAGCTGGAAGATGTGGTGAGCGTGTGTCTGCGACCGTGCCTTTTTGCGCTGGCCCTGCATGGCGTGACTACGTCTGCACACGTTGTGTTATGTGCTTGGCTGCTATTCTGTGTGTATGTGTCTGTCGGTTTAAGTTTGGCTTCCCTAAATTGTGCTGGAAACTTAAGGACACTCCTGCCTGACTCGCTTTACTTAAGCACATTTACACCAAGAACAATGTATGGATTATAACCCATCAATCTCAAATTGCAGCTGAAGCTGTTCCATTCAGAGCTGCTCTCCCAACTCGAAGAGAAACTTGAGCTGGATATTAAATACCTGACGGTACGATTGGTCACATTACATTTCAATTCAAACAAGCGTATAACGGCAAAAGAAAGCCATTTAAATGACGCTGAACTTTCTACGTTAACCTGTGATGTTTTATCTTTCATTCTCGCGGTCTTACTCTTTGTAGGCCACCCTGAAGAAGTATCAGACCGACCGCAAGTCGAAGACGGACTCTATTGAGCGCTGTCAATCTCAGCTGAAGAAGCTCCGCCGAAAGAGCCAGTGCAGCCGGCAGCCCAGCAAGTACGGCGACAGGGAGATGCAGGTAGGCCACGGCGACCGGGGGAGATGCAGGTAGGCCACGGCAACGGGGGGGGGATGCAGGTAGGCCACGGCAACGGGGGGGGGATGCAGGTAGGCCGCGGCGACCGGGGGGGATGCAGGTAGGCCGCGGCGACCGGGGGGGATGCAGGTTGGCCGCGGACTACAGGTTCATATTGGGATTTTTTACTATGCTGGCCTAGTTGACTATAAAAAAGTCCATAGGAAATGTCCTCTTTAGCGGATGCAATGGTCAGTATTTGAGGGCAGTTTTAACGAAAATAAATATTTTTATTTACAGCATCAAAAGGCATGTTGTCTTTCCACGAATAACCCTTTGACTGGCAGCATTAATTACTGACAAAAATAACAAGATGTAGTCTGACATTACCTATAATGTGGCATTCACATGTAACTTAAAATGTCAAGTTTTAAATAACCTGATGCTTAGAATAATCTGGAGGCCTATATTTTGTGTCAATGTTCATGTTTGTCTAGGGAAGCTAGACATGCCTTTAGGGTATTCACAGATAGAAACAACATGTTTTTGTATAATTTTCCTCGGTATATCCACGACCTCTGACACCATGTTTTCACTAGTCAAAGGGTTAAGTATGTATTTGTGCAGGCAGTGGCGTTTAAATGGAGGTTCAGCAGATGGAATTTGGCTGAAACGCGGCTTGGCTGAAGGGGGAACACAGAGCGGGGGGATGGAAATGTAAATAGACAGACTGATGGGGGGTGGGGAAAGCTGGGAAAGCGAGTTTTAGGCGGAGAGTGCGTACGTTGTTTCTGCAGTGCAGACGGGTGATTGTCTCCCAAGCACTTCCTGTGTAATCTTTCTTTTCGCGTCTCTCCCTTCACCGCGGAGTGAAGGCGAGAATGCGCGGGGCGCCGTTCCGCTCTCGGTCACAACGGAGAAACGGGGTTTGCGGCGGGATGCGTTTCTCTACCGTGAGAGGTCAACGTGCGGTAACTGCCTCCCCCCCACTCCCCAGTTTGTGGAGCTGATGAGCCGGCGTCAGGGAGAGTTGGACACGCTGGTGGCCGTGGGCTACCGCTCGGCGCTCACCGAGGAGAGGAGGAGATACTGCTTCCTGGTGGACCGGCAGTGTGCCGTCACCAAACTGCTCATCAACTACCACTGCAAGGTGCGCCCCCCCCGTCTCCTGGAAGCACCCTTGTATTTCGGTTCCGTTATTGAGCAGGGCACCTGAATTGCTACAGTAAATACCCGACAATACAAGAGGATTAAGTGTAAAATTGTAAGGCGTGCCAGTTGCTTAAATAAAAGTGTGCAAAGAAAAAGCATAACGTAACCATATTTGTGCACCAACGTTCTTAATGCGGTGATGCATAGCGATGCCCTTTTATAATATATCGGCGAAGACCAATTTCAGGTGGTCCGAAATTGAGTTACTTCAATAGAGTTTTGAAGATTTTACGACTTTGTTGCTAAATATGTAAGTAAAACAATCATGAAGAAATAACACTATTTCACTTTACATGTGTGCTAGCCCTTTATTGAGTTGGTATGATTCAGAAACTAACTCTTTAGGGTAGTTAGCTAAAAAGCAGCACATGCAGTCAATACTTGTCTTGTTTTGCTTTTGCATGCTTAACAGCAGCAACAATTTCAGCCGTGGTATTTGTAAGTACCATGTATACTCACAGACTTCAGTGACATTTTTTAAGCATTCAACCAGCCTTTCCCCTGCGATTCTCCCAGGTCAGGGAGCTCTTGTCCCAGAAGCTCTCTACATGGCAGCAGTCCTGCTCCCAGCCAACGCGACTCCCGGACAGAGCTCTTAACCTGCTCCGGCACACTGCGCCTCAAAGCCCAGGGGCTTCTGGGATTGCCGAGCTCCTCCGTCAAGCCAAGCTGGGGGCCATGCAGCCACTGGAGCAGGTGATGATGTCGAAAGGGTTTGTGTTTAGGCACAGTGCAGGGTGGAGCAACCAGATTAGCCTCTGGGAGTTGGCATCTTATGATTACCATTTTAACCCAAGAAAGACATTGAATATGACTACACCATTCATATCACAATGTGTGATTTACGTTCGACCTTAACTTTTATATTCTTTTTCTATACTTTCTACCTATTTTAGAGGCTGTCTGTACAGGAAGTCCCACCCCTCCTCAATGGCGACAATAACGCTCGCACCCAGCGTACCCTTCAATCCTCTCAGAGCGAGACCTCTACCCACAATTCCCCTGGCCACCAAACCTTCCGTGCCCTTACTGCGCCGTCTAACCATTCTCCGCAGCAAAGCCCTCTCAACAGTAGCAACAGTAATAGCAACACGTCAGCCAGTTCTACTCTATCCCAGCTCACCCCAGTCCACTCTGCCGCCAGTACTTCTGGCCTTTCCCATAATACACCTGTCTCCACTGCTCTCAGTCATTGTTCACCTTCTTCTAACAATTCCCTGCAGAGTTTATCTTTGTCTTCTAATGCACCCCAGAGCCCTCCTCAACCCCACAGCGCTCCTCTCTCAAGGGCTCTGACACCTGTGCCCCATCAGGAGGTCAATAGCAATTTCCCACCATCGCACAATCCCATATTATTAAAAGCAGCTGAGCTGTATGCCACGTCCACCTTACCGCTGCCACGGCGACCAGTCACTGAGGCTCGGATGGGATTTTTGGGTAGGTTTGTTGCATGATCCTTTCTCCTACTTGCTCTTCGTGCAAAGTGATTGCACAGAAGAAGAACACCCACAGCATTGCTCCTCTGCTATGTCTTTCCCCCAGGGTCAACCATGCCCAGAGTTCTTCCTTTGTCTCCTCCTGCCCGGGTAGAGGCCCTCTTTCCTCATAACCCTGGAGGGGGTGATGGGGGTGGAGGTGGGGGGGCCTGTCTTCTACACTTTCTCCCTGGGGACATCCTTATCCTGCTCATCTCTGAGCCTAGAGATGGGTGGCACTATGGGCAGAACGAAAGAACTGGACGGTATGCTTCTGTGCTGCCCTGTCGTTGCCTTCTTGGCCTTTATTTAGTATACTTTCTATCTAGGTCGTATCAGACGGACAATCACATTAATTTCAATTTGTTTCTCTGGCCCACAGGAAAGGCTGGTTTCCTTTCTCCTACACTCAGCCCTACATGAACTCACCAGAGCATCCTGAAGACTGGTGTGTCTGTGTGTGTGTGTGTGTGTGTCTGTCTGTGTGTGTGTGTGTGTGTGGAACAGTGTAAAACACTTCTGGCTATAGTGTTGAGCTCACATGATACTGCAATGTTATTAAAACTTAGTCTCAAACAAGGAAAGGGAGTGGGTGGAAGCAAAAGGAATTGAATACGGCAGGGTACACTGTGATTTTCCTTTTGAAAGCTACAGAACATGAATCTGTGTGCTGTGCAATCCAGCTACAGTTTCTGCACAGCCTCTCACATCCTCGTGTCCATCCGGTTGTCTTCCAGTCTGCGTTCGATCTCAGTTTGCCGTCTACAACCACCTTTCTTTCAGCACCGCCCCACTCTCCAAGGTGAACAGCACCAGCACTGGACAGCTGGACAAACTGGCGTCCCCTGGAGTGCAGCACATCAACCCTGAGGCGGGGAGTGAGTGCTCTACCCCTAAACAGCGCGTGAGCACGTTCCGCCCCCGTCCCTACAGCATGGTCAACCCTGACACTACCCAGGTCAGACATTTGATGGGGCCTCCAGATCCCCAAACTTGTGCAGTGTAGTGTGTGAAATGAAAAATATACATTTCTGGAACGGTGAAGGCCTTAATCCTTTTTTACTGTTGATTTAACCCTGAAATTACCTAAAATGTATTTGTTTTTTGATGACCTGTGTGTTCTAAACACCAGATTTTCATTCTATCTTCCGTTGTCCACAGCTTTCGGCGGAGTTTGGATCTCCACCTTCCCCAACACGGTACTAGCACTCTATTCTATTCGATAATAATCAGCAGTTCTGCTTCTTCCGTCTCTGACTATTATTCATGTAACAGTGTCTCTCAATTGACCAAATTATGTCTTGCCTCCCAGGATCAATCCATTCGCCCACATCCGTCTCCGAAAGACAGTGACCAATGACAGATCAGCACCCCTCATCGAATAGGAACCCTGTCCGTGAAACGCAATGAGCTAGTTCCTGATTTCCTGGATCAAGATTAAAAACGTATTTTAACTAATTGAAAAGGTATTAAATAATGTAGCCTTAAGTTAAAGATTCCCCAATATGACATTGGTCTGCTCCCTTGTAAATCGATTCTACAATGCTTGTCACGTGCTGAACATCTACATTTTGTATGAAGTTTTGTATGTATTTCCAGTGATGAGTAACTGAGACCTTCAGGTTGAATTTCCACTTTGGCCCAGTTGAATATCGAACTCTCTGATTGGGCAAACGGCACATTTTAATTGCAAGATGTATTGTAGAAAAGAATAATATGATGTGCTAAGAACTTCAGAACCTGTGGCCAGGATTTATGACTGATTACAATAATGTCATATTCTCTTTGAATTGTAATTACAGTAGAACTGAAATTTGGTCATTGGTGTGTTGCTCAAGTGTCTTATTATTATTATTATTATTTTTAAATATAACCTATACCTATTAGTCTCACTATAGTAGCCCAAAGCATGCCATATAAATTGGGTTTGTGTTAAGGGAATAGGTCCCAAACGATTTGAGTATAGTTAAGTGTAGGAGAGTAGTAATGGTAGGGTTAGTTATAGAAAGGATTGCTGCCAAGGTCATGTGACCATGAAGTTCCTATAATGCAAGTGTGTGTTTAATGAGGTCTTGTGAGAACTGGCAACCTTGTCATGCTTGACAACTGAGAGATTTTTCTTGAAGATGGGAACGGCCAAGCAGATGCAGATGTGGAAAATACCCGGTGTAGAGTGTCAGGAAAAACAAGATTTGGCCACAAATTTCATGACCCAGTTGTAATATATTTAACTTTTGTCTGAGACACAGTTTCAACACAGTTTGAATATGAACTCCATGCTACAAATCATTAGAATTTCAAGCGTTGTCGTAAATATTATTTTGATGCATTATTGTGATTTGCTTCTTATTGAAAGTCAGAACAATAGTTTACAAAGCTGTTTAAAATGTAATTCCCTGAAGTGGGGGGTGTTTCTGTTTTGCAAGGGATGGTAGTCATTTCTTGATCCACTAACACATGATTTGTTTATGAATGATTTGCAATTGCAATGCTTTATACAAGATTGTTACTAAATGGTACTTATTATTCAACCAGGGAGAAATTCCAAAAATAAATGTATATGTCAAATTTGTACTTTCAAATGGCCATGCAGACTATTGAATAACAATCATTACCCTTTAATTTGGGTGACTGACAAGTGAAAAAAAATCTATATTAAAATTTCACCTGTAAATTTAATAGGTAAATTGTAGAAGGTTCTGTAATTTCAGTAGTCTAAGCTAAATGAATGTGTTTACATACAGACTGAGAGACATAAGAGGCATTAGTCTACAACTAAGAATGGTTGGGATTTGAAGCAGACAGTGGTGATAACGGGATGCCTTATTGTGGGGGGTTTTCTGGTATAGGCAGTTGAAGATTGAGAGAACCCATTGCAGGATTTGGGTCAGGGATGGGCAGCTTTGGTCCTAAAGAGTCGCAGCCCTGCTGGTTTAGACCACTAGCAACTGATTCTCACCTGTAACACTAGGCGAGGGGATTTTCTTCCAACTAATGTCCATTCATTAACAATTAACAGGGAACGTGGATTGAAAATGAGCAGACGCTAATGGCCCTTGAGAACCACAGTTGCCCATGCTGGACTGTGTGGATGATTATCTAGATTTTCTTTGGTAATTACAATAGCAGGCCTCACTGTAACCACATCACTTAGTGGTTTATTATTGGGGTTAAAGGTAATTAGTTTTGGGCTCTTACGTTCTTTAAGTCAGTTAGCTTTGCGCGTCTACATTTAAAACTCCCAGTGCTTACACCTAGCAATCAGAGTTGACGGGCGCTGCGAAATAACGGTGGAGAGCTAAGGAATTGGGGGGGGGGGGGGGCAGCAGAAGCAGAGCTGCATGGTGTTGAAGTAAGTGTTGTCATTTTAAAATGGGTGAAGTTATGCGGCGTTGAAATGTCCAGTAAGTGTTGAAGGTATGCGAGATGTACAACTTGAATCATCTCTCTCTCTCTCTGTCCTTCTGCGTCACTTTCGTATGATAACTGTACAGAGTATGCATGTTATAGAGTTGTTGTGCCAGTGTTAGTGAGGTAACATGGCTGAAAAGTTAGCTATATTTTAGAATTTAAATACATAGGCACAATATATTGTATGAGCTGGATTTAAAATGCCCCTAATCCTTAGATTTTTTAATCTGCCTGCTGCATTAACAGTGTAAGCACGGAAAGTTCCCAGCTCACATGAAACCCTATTCTTTCCATTTCCCGAATCTAGGCAATAGGAGAGATTGTTTGTGCTACAAATCAAAGTTCAGTGCTATCGGAATTCTAACATGCATTAAACAGTTCAAAATTGAGGTGAATAATGTAGTATGTAATAACAATAAAATCTTAAGTTTTAAATTAAAATGACTTTGTGGACTTCTTCATGCTTTGAGTGCTAACAGTCTGACATAAGTGGCTGCTCTTTGACCTAGCCTGAGACCAAAACAAGACAACCCACTAATCACACTTAATATAATTGTGTTTAATAGTGTTTCCTTTTTTTGTAGCCATTTCTTCAGTACATAAAAAGAAAACTCAAAAATCTATTAAGTAGATAAAGACGAAAGTGCGATCAGCAGATTGCCAAAGTTTTGATTTGGTCACTGCCCTAGTTTTTATTTAATTTTTTACATGGGCATTCCCAACCTTACGTCTTCTATGGAGTGCATACACAGGTTATGCAGATCAAGAGAAATTCGTTTTTTACCCACTTACTTTGCAAAGCATACCACACTAAGTTGTTTTGCCCATTCTAATCTTCAAACGGTAAATTGAACGCCGTTTTGCCTACGTAATACAACAAGCTACAGCCACGTGAACACGTGAAACATTCCCCCGAACAGAAAGTTGAAGAGTTGGGATCAAAAGAAAAACAACACAGCCACGTTGTGTTATAATTCTTTGTTAAATCCGTTTTATTTTCCATGCTCTGGTTTAAATCCTGTTCTCAGGGGTATAATGGTGCAGTATTGGCTTTGAACCCGCAGCTACCCTGGCCACCGATCTGTTACTTTTGATATGAGGTTGATCTCAGGCGTAATAATGTAGTCTCTTATTAGAGATGCCAGCTCAAGTTCCACCAATCTATAAAGGGTTATGTGACTGAAATACAAATGAAAATCCTATTATCAGTATTACCCCCCCCATATCCACAGTAATTACCCATGGCATTTCTCACTAATCACTTATAGCAAGGAAAGTGGGGAAAATACATATTCTGAAATAAGTCTTCCTTCCAGTTCAAGTCAACTAGTCTTGACTACGCACAACTGCTACTTCTATTGCTAAATGTGGAGATATTAAATAAAGAGCTTTATTGACCACCTTGAATAGACGGCAGTCTTACGAGGAACAAAAATAACAACAAACGAGTGTGTGTGGGGCCTGTACAAGAAAAGGTACTACAACTTTTTCATCCACTCCAGGCTGCGACCCTGGGGATCACATGGGTGACTTGGGACATCAGGCATGTTTCCATCATCTCTCAAGGGAACTGCAATGCAAATCAAAACATTTGTGAGCGTACAAGTTGTTCTACCAAATAAAGTATCATATTTATTTAAAGTATTAAATGTACACAGGACTATAAAGCAACTTCTATACTGCATGTAGTAGAGAACTTGGCTACGGTGAGCAACGTGTAGTAGAAAACTTGGCTATGATGAGCGACGTGCTTGCGCTGAATAACAGTCATCTGAGGTAAAAAGGTGCTGAGCATACCTGGATAGTTGTATGGTACCGCTTCATTCATCATTCCTGCATACTTCGTATAGGGACTCACAAAAGGCAAGATAACAGCTGGAGAGAAAAAAAAAGAAATATTAAAGCACGTGTAATGCCGATGATTAAAAAACGGACACGTACGGACGTATACATAACATATACACTGAGTGGGCAGTTCATTAGGTACACCCATCTACTGCAAGGTCAGACTCCCCTTGGCCTCGAGAACAACCTTGAGTTCTTCAGGGTATGAATGGTGTCCGAAGAATTCCACGAGAACGTTGGTCCACACTGACGTGACGACATCAGGCAGTTAGTGCAAGTTGGATAGCAACACAGTCGTACTGTGAAGAAACCGTTCTCTCTCTTTCCAAAGATGCTCTATTGTGTTGAGGTGTGGGGACTGTGCATGTTAACTGAACTCGCCGTCATCTTTCTTGAACCATTCTGAGACAATACATACTTTGTGATATGGCGCATTATTCTACTGGATGTATCCATGTGAAGAAACTGTAAACTGTAAACTGTAGCCACGAAGGGATTCGACTTGTCTGCAAAAAATGTTCAGATACACTGTGGAATTGAATGGGTGTGAAGGGACCTAAAGTGTGCCAGGAAAACATTTCCCTCACCACCGCCACCAGCCTGTACCGTTAGACCAGGCTCCATGCTGCTTACGCCACATCCTGACACCGACATTGGCATGACGCAGGAACAGGAACCAGGATTTGTCAGATCGCTGCATTCAAACTACTCAACTGTTCAGTGTTGGTGGTTGTGTGCCCACAGGAGCAGCTTCTTGTTTAAGCTGATAGGAATGGCACCCGGTGTGGTCGTCTACTGTAATAACCCATCTGCTTTATACAGAAAGCCACATATGTACCTAATAATCTGGCCACTGAGTGAGTGAGACATAGTGTATATATAATCCCTAATTTTGAGTTTAAATTAAAGCATCAAACAGAATGAAATATCAATGTAACATTAATACCTTTGAATACTTCTGCAAGGCACTGTGTGTGTGTGTGTGTGTGTGTGTGTGTCTGTGTGAGAGATATATAAGGGGAACAGTAGACCGAAGGGAAAGAATTACTATCTGCTGTACAAAATGTCAAATGCCTACTGACACTGAATCAGAAACGGGTATGTAGATCAAGATGGAACTGAACCAGAAACGCGTAGAAAAGCCACTAACCCATCAGTCCAATTCCGCAGGCTGCAGTAACTACCGGCTCTTTAGCCCAAGCATTCTTCAGGAAGGTTCCAACCCCTAAAGTGGACAAACAGATCAGGACAACAGGAAAAACACATATCATTACACAACGTAAATAACAGTGGCAATAACTGCATTCATGACAGCCATGAATAAAGGAAACCAGTCAGCGGTAAACAGTAACGTTATCAAGAAGTATCAAGAAGCAACAGGGTACTGACAGATCAACACTAATTAACAAAACAATATGAACAGGGTGTTTGTAACAAACATGACAGGGCGCATTACAAATATTGAAAATAACCGATGGTCAACTTTCAAATCAGTCCATCCAAAAGCTGCAAGAATATACAGTGTCCCAACCCACAGTATGTTGCAGCATCTCTTGGAACAGATAAACAACTAATAATGAAGGCATCTAAAGTTTTGTTTTTTTAATGATTTACAATAATACAATTATTTACATGATAAATACATTTTATCTAGACAGACAAGTGTTTGATTTAGAGCACAGTGTGGCCAGTTATCATGCTATAAACATGACCGAAATACAATACAATTTTTTTTTAACCCATTCGTCAGCGAAAACACACGAATTCATTTACAACACAAAACGTTGTCCAAAGGCCTTATACGATAGACTAATCCTCGGTATGGGGGGCAATGAACCGCCGCAATTGGGTTCTGTATAGCCGACACAAGGTCACCTTTACGGCCGAGAAGGAACAACATTCAAATTTTATTTTAACAAAGAAACTTTTAAGGTAGCTGTATAATTACTACAAAGAGCTCATATAAAATACATTCTGTGGTAATTTAAGAGATGAACTCCGACTAATTTGTGATTCCAAACCCGGTATATAGCACTTACGTCCTGCCATGGTTTCCTCAGTCAAATGTTACGTTACGAGCTTTTCATGGGAGTTGTAGTAAATTAGATGTAGTTGAGTGGGACCGATTGCCGGAAACTGAAATCGTTTTCAAGAGTCTTTTCTGTTTTGACGTCATAGTTTATGTTGTGTTTGTTTGGAGAAATCTGGCCCCATTATTTCTCACGTAAAAATTTAGTTGCCAGTCTACCCACATTCATAATTAGTTATCTGAATCAGTTTTGATCTGTTATCTGTTTTGAAAATGTCTTTCATGCACATCACAGATTCTAGAAGACAGAATGTTAAATTACATGGTGTCAGACCAGACATGCACTGAATAATATTATTCTGCGCGTTTATTACTTTTATTACAGTAAAAGGCAAATACTGACGTAAAACAGAAGCGACTTTACGGAGGGCAAATGTTATACGGTAGTTTAGGAAGAACATTGGTCTTGTGATATTTTTGTTGTGAGGATTACATGTTTATAAAAAATTTTTTAAAGATGTTTTGCCTTAACAATGGTCGAGTCGGACCCTACTTTTAATTGAAGGTATCGAGTTAGTTATTACATATTGATAACGTTGGAGCGCAAAATTAAATGTGTTACGTTAGTTGTAATCATTTATTTTATTTAGTGACTCACGTCCAAATTTATCTACTTATAATTATATTTAAAATAAATGTCCGATTCTTAGAGATTCCTGTGGGCTAAGGTTAGGTTGCAGATTTTGACAATCATTTGATTTGAGACTGGTAATCAGAAAGCAAATATAGAAAGACACTAGCCCGGGTATGAGAGTCTCATAGCTTTTAGTCCAATTCGTGTAGGCTTGCTAGCTATCGTATGATTGAGATATTCGACATTTTTAAATGACATACAACAATGAAAGAATATCCCTCCATACACTGAAGTATCGACTGAAATTATTGCACAGAATTTTGTTGAAAGCTTACTTCTGAACACATTTCTCTGTTACTTAGATGATGGAGGATTTTTCAGGATTGGCTCTCCCTCCTCTCTTTGGGGGGAACATTTTGGAAGCAGAACTGGAACCTGGTGGGGTAGAGCTAGGGCCTGGAGAGGTAGAACTAGGGTCAGGAGGAAGTGAGCTGCTGGACAGCGGGGGTCAAGGTTCTGGTCCTGGTCAGGAGGAGGAAGAGGAGGAGGAAAGGAGAGAACAAGAAAAAAGGAAGTACCTTGCTCTGAGCAAGAGGTGTAAGGAGATTGAACAAGTAAGCGGTTTTACGTTGATTGACTTTGCAGGCCTAGTCCATCAGTACCTGTTTGCTTTGTCATATAAGCAAGCTGATCCTGTGTGAATTACATTTTTTCCCCAGGTAAATGAGAAAATACTTGGCCGTCTTCACCAGGTCCACAGATTGACAAGGCGCCTGAAGAAAGAGAGGCGGTACAAAAAGAAATTAAAGATTGATAATAAGCGGACATCAGAGACAGTGAAGCTCAAATTAATGCTACCTGGGATCAGTTAATTAATTAAACTGTCCGTTTCAGGTTTTTAATGAAGACCCTCAACTCTTATGGAGATGACTATAGAAGTGCTCAGCTCACTATACTACTTGAGGTGAGGGAGATGAGGTGCAAAAAGAGAGATTAAGCAACAAAATTAGGCCAGATCCACTAAAATTTACAGTAATTGCAGAACGATGGTCATTCACATAGTAAAAGCAGAATGATTCTGTTTAATTAAACAGGGGCCTTGTTGTTTCAGGATGAGTGTGGAGGTCACTTAGATTCTGCCATTGGGGGAGAAGAAGATAGGCCAAATGGACTATCTGGTTCTTCCCCCTCTGTTCTCCCATCAGCAGTTGGGCCTAAGAAAAAAAGGCATCGTGTTCCCAAGGAGAAGGAGAGAGATGGACAGGTAAGAACTACTAAACCTTAAAATAAAGTGAAATATAAGGTTGTCCAACAGAATGCCTGCATGCTGTGTACATTTTAAAAACTTGATTCTTGGTATTGTGTCTTTTTGATAGATGTTATAAGAACAGTATATGTGGTACTATAGCTGTGATGCTGAAAAGAAAAAACTAAAGATTCACGATGGTGAAAGGCAATAGAAACGGTGAACAGTTAAGGTATTAGCCTTCTAACCAGAAAGTTGCTGGTTCAAAACCCGGGTTGTATGTTGGACGAGGTAGTAAACCTGAAAGGCTTAAGTAAACATCCACTATTTAAATTGGTTAAGTATAATTAGATAAGCAACGCATTATGCTTAGGAAAAGTCTGCTAAACAACTGAACAGCTATGGCTGTCACTTGGCTACACAGACACAAATATGGCATACTGTAGATTGTGAAGATAGAAAAGATTTGTTATTAATATAAAACAAAATAACTATATATTTACATATTTCAGGTATGAAGTGTGTGTGTGTGTGTTGTAAAATTATACTAAATTCTTTATCTCTCTCTTTTTCTCAGCAAATGGAAACTGACTTCTCCATGTTGACTGATAACCAGTTTGGTGGATTTCCCAGCCCAACCTCTCTCTCTCACTTATCTAATGCACACAGTTCATCAACACTTTAAGAATCCATTATTGATTTGAATGATTCAGAGCTTTGTCAGTTTCTATACCTTTTGTAGCCTTTATTACTGTAATAAGTATTTGCTCTGAATTACCCAATTGTATATCTGCTATAACTAGTATAATACTGGCCGGTCAGGATAACTCAAACATTTGTTTTGTAATTTTAATTATATTGGAGTATTAATACCATTCATTTATTAAGTAAACATGTAATGTTAATGTATTTTCTAGGAAGAATAAATGAAATGGTGTAAACTAACTTTTTAAACATTGCACAAGTCATCATTCTCTTTGACTGAGATTTAAAAAAATGCTTTCTGTAAATAAATACAGAATATTATACAAGTTAAATGTAAATACAAAAATGCATTGATTTAATAAATCCTGAGTTTTGAGGAACATATTATTTGGTTCGTAGTGTGTAAATAAAATGAGAAACTAGTGTGAGAAGTCCCTAGTAAAATTGCTGGCACGAAATGAGTTGAGGGAAGGTAATTGTTATAAAAGGTGTGTTTTTGAGAAATATAAATAATATAAGTTCTTCTCGAAGGATGACATGATCATTTTAAAAGTAGTAGATCTGACCAAGCTGACCAAGTCGGGTCATAGAACGATATTCCAGAATGAATAGTAAACAAAAAAATAAATAAAGGCAAAAGTAGTTTTTTTGCTTAATTACATGGATTGGTGCATCAAGGCCAGTCTTCCTGTTAGGCTGACCAGGTAATATTGGCCAATACTGAGAGACAGTACATATAAGGAAAGGCAGCAGGCAAAGAAATTGTGTTCTGTGTAATCCTCAATTGAACTCAAAACATATATATGTCTATTGCTAAAGAGCCACACTTACCTTATCTTGATTACAGAAATTAAATTTTTTATATATCATTGTGATAAATACCTTCCTCAGGGGTGCAACAGAAGTTGAATTTGAACTGTCAACCTTCCCCACTAAACTAGAAACAAGAAAATGAATGCTACATTTATACATGCGACAAATGTCGTGGAGAAATAACCCCATTTTCAATTAATCCGTCTTTAAATAGTACCTTTCTCTTAATAATCTAAACCAATCAATGAGAGACTTGTGCGGAAGTAGTCAAGCAATCGACAGTCAACGACGAAGAATACTGGCCAATGGAAATTGCAAGATGTGATTTAGGTCCAATGGCTTGCTAGAGAGGTGGGGCGCCAGGCCACCCGTGTAACAGCGGTTGTGGTGGGGGGGATCCTGGCGACCATCTTTGATTTTCAGGCTGATTGTTTGGCGAATAAAAATAATAAAATATAGAAGTAAAGAGGCTTGATAAATTAGAATACTAGTCATTAAGACAAAAAGACGGTGGGAAACACGTATGGTTCAGGTAAAAACGCTTAACACGTCTAAAATTCGCTATGTAAAGCTTAATTTAGCTGTTTTATCTACTGTTACTTAGTAGACTAGCTAGCTGTCTTGCCAGCTGCTTGTTAAAGCTTACATGCTTCCAAATACTTTCGCTTACTAGTACTAATATAGCATAAAGTTGATGTTCTTAAAAAAAAACGGCTACTAGTTTAGCACCACACGTTTCGATGATTGCGCTAAGTTCGTGAAATATCTACTTGATCGCGTTACATGTAAATTTGAGTTGTATAGAAAACGTACGCAATGCAAAATCGTAAACACATTTCGTACTTTTGTGCAGTTTAACCGTTTTCATATTGGTTACTGTTCTTCATTACTGTTACCGTTGGCGCATTGCTATAGCTAACTATCTCCTAAACAGGCGGTGGGCAACAAATGTTAACTCCGCTTAATTTCTATTCTAGGATGCCTCGATGCAAATATTGGCCGTTTTTTTGGCATTAATGTTCTCAGTGTACTGGGGGTCCCTGGACCTTTTTGACTTATTCGTTCTACTAAACATTGAGGGGTTTTTTTTTCTTTTTTTTGCTAAATTAACTTCAGTCACAATGTGCGGCAGTTGATTTTCCGTGCTTTCCACGGGACGGTTTACGGTCAAAGTTTTATATTTGCTTAAAAAATTATTGGTTTGAGGAGTTTCCTCCTATTTTATTATGATGATAAATCTTTGTTCCTCATTGGGTGAGAACGCCATCACTTTCGTTAGTTCTGATGAACACAAATGTTTTCCTCTTGTCTAGTGCAAAATGTTCCTCGGGCTACTTTACTAACCACCCTTGTCTTTCAAAGTGACGGTATGAAGACAGTATTCTAGTCACAAAGTCATGGCAGACAAGAGGAAACTACAAGGTATTTCGTTTTAAGCGTTTCCTGTCACTTAGCCTTTGCTAATGTGATGATTATATTCTGGTTGTTGATTTAAAAAGGGGGGCAGGCACGGTGAAATGCACCTTTTGTCAAATAATATTTTAAGAAGCTATTGAAGTTCTTATTGTCATGAAAAATGAGACTAATAGAATCTTCTGAATGCTTTGATGCATAGTATATTTGACTTTTCATTGTCTTCCACCCAGGTGAAATAGATCGATGTTTAAAAAAAGTAGCTGAGGGTGTAGAGCAGTTTGAAGACATTTGGCAAAAGGTAATTCTATTTTTAAATTTAAAAAAAATCACAAGATATAAGAATTTGAACTGCCTCCATTTAAGAGAATTGCAATTTGTAATAGACATTGGTCTTTCTTTTTCTCAGCTTCACAATGCTGCCAATGCAAACCAGAAGGAAAAATACGAGGCTGACCTCAAGAAAGAGATAAAAAAATTACAGGTTAGCATATACGGATTTTGTTTGTATCTTTTATGCCCGGTCATTACATTACTGAACTAATTGTGTCTGTGGTTTGAGTTGCCTTCTTTAAGTACTGCTTCTTTATGTTAAAATATTGACCTTGTCTAACATGTTTAACGTCATGTATGAAAGCATCAGTTACTCCTCGCTCAATTGCACCCCTCTCCTCCTCCTCAGCGTCTTCGAGATCAGATAAAGACATGGGTGGCCTCTAATGAGATCAAAGACAAAAGGCAACTGGTAGAGAATCGCAAACTCATTGAAACGGTAAGGGGGACCACAACACGTACCTCTCCTCCTCAAGGTGCCTGTTGGTTTAACTACAAACCGTGATGACTTGCTGGATTCAACAGCGTGTAGGAATAGCCCATATGGTTAAACCACATTTTCTTTTCACAGCAAATGGAGCGCTTTAAGGTAGTGGAGAGGGAGACCAAGACGAAAGCCTACTCCAAAGAGGGGCTGGGTCTGGCACAGAAGGTAGATCCTGCTCAGAAAGAGAAGGAGGAAGTTGGGCAGTGGCTCACGGTAAGCAATCGGTCAAGGAACCAGGATGTGCCAGGAGATGCTACTCATTGTAATGTGGACACAGATTTCTGCATCATTCTTCTAATAGGCAAGAATAAGGTGGTTATTTGCAAACTACACCTTGATGAATAGGGAAATATCCACCATCCACTATCTGATGGATAGGTCCCTCTAAAACGCCTTTCAGAGTAGCTGCTTCCCTGGGGGTCCTTAAAAATATGTGTAAATGTACGGAACAATGTATATAGTGCCATAGCCTATAATACTTTAATTTCGGCTGGACCTCTTGTTTTAGTCTGTTTGGAATTCATTATTTTGACATTGTAGGTGTAAATGACCAATTGTAAGATTACTTTACCAGCAGGTATAGGCCACGTCTGGTGTAGAATGTACAGTAGTTATCATAGAATATACGGCAGATTGAATGCAACAGTACATTTTAGGAACCATATAGTATGCTTAGTCTGAATTTTTGATGATGGACCTTTTGTTTTCTGTCCCTAAAAAGAATACAATAGATACACTAAACATGCAGGTGGATCAGTTTGAGAGTGAGGTGGAGTCTCTCTCAGTTCAGACCCGTAAGAAGAAAGGTGACAAAGAGGTCAGTCTCTCCCCCCACTCCTCACGCTCCTCACAGGAGCTGCTGTTATGTTTGATGGCCGAACCGCTTCTTGTACAATGCTGTTCAGTACTGTCGTCCTCTTCCTGTAGAAACAGGACAGAATTGAGGAGCTGAAGCACTTCATCGAAAAGCACAGGTACCATATACGAATGCTGGAGACCATCCTGCGCATGCTGGACAACGACTCTGTGCAAGTGGACTCTATCCGCAAGATCAAGGACGACGTGGAGTACTACCTCGACTCTTCTCAGGATCCCGATTTTGAGGAGAACGAGTTCCTGTACGATGATATCGACCTTGACGATGCCCGTAAGTGATGTTTAACTAGTTGCGATTTAAATGGCGTCATTTATTTGTATTTGCATTTTCTTGTAACTCGAAAGATGCTTTATTTACCATCACACTTATAGCATTTGTTAAATTGATTTGAAATTTATATTTTGTTTCTAAGTTTAATCAAGGAATTGTGTTTCTCCTAGCTGCGACAGTACCAACTTGCAACTCTCAATTGTTGGAGGATGAGGCTTTCCTGCCATCCAGCAGCACCCCGACCTCTACCTCCTCCTCTCCCATACCCCCCTCCCCTGCCACTTGCACTACGGTAAGCACCTTAGGGCTTGGATTCTCCTCTTTCTTTAAAAAAAATGTCTTTGTCCTCAAAGTACTTCTGAAAATTAAACACTTATGCATGTGTGTTGGTCTTTCAGGAGAACTCGGAAGACGATAAGAAAAGGGGACGCTCCACAGATAGCGAAGTTAGCCAGGTGAGACTGTCTGGCCTAAAGGGTGTCTTTTTTGGAATGGAATTACATGTTGGCTTTAATCTCTAGTCTTAATGTATGACATTATACCTCTGTAATAACTCTGTCCATTTCAGTCACCTGTGAAGAATGGCAATCCCACCTCCTCGTTGTCGTCATCCTGCTCATCCTCTTCTTCCTCCTCTTCTGCAACGTCCTCTTCCTCACTGGCCTCGTTGTCCACGGTGGCAGGGGGCAGTGGGGTCAACTCAGGGGGCAACAGTCTCTTGGGCAGCATGGGGGGGCTCTTGCCCAACTCGAGCAGCTTCAGTACAGCGATCCAATTACAGCAGCAACAAACTCCGTTGCAGCAGTCCCAGCAGCTACAAACCCCACAACAGCAGTCTCAACAACCAAACCAGCAGCAGCAACAATCCCAAGCAAAAAACTCTTCCAATTCTGGAACTGCCACCAACAGCCACCCCAGCTCATCAAGCTACATTCTTCATTCCCCATCTGCCACACCTTCTCCTGCCAATGCTAGTACCCCTGGTCCTGCTGCCCAAAACTCACAACCCCAGACTTCCCCTGCCTCCAGCCTGGGACTCAGTCTGGGGTTAGGCTTAGGCAAAGGTTGTGTGACAGGGGCTAGTGGCACCAGCCAAGCTGCTGGTTTAGGCCTGTCAGGGATGCAGGCATCCCTCAACACCATGGCTGGCCTGCTGTCTGGCTCTACGCCTGCCCCCTATGCCCAGGCTGCTGCTTCAGGGGGGGTGGGAAGTGGGCTGGGAGGGTCAGTTGGGGTTGGTACTGGTAGTTCTGTGTCCAGTGGAGGGGCCATTGGAGGCAATAATAATGGAAGTGGAACATCTAAGAGTTTGTTAGGCTCTGGTCCGGGACTTGGTGTTAGCAGTGGGATTTTGGGGCTTGGGACTGGGCAGACAGGGGTCCAGCCCTCGACCCAGGTGGGTCTCAGTCCAATTGGTGTAGCCCCTGGAAGTTGTGTGGGAGTAATAGGGGGGAACGGAGGGAATGTGGGGACAAGTGGAGGAGGAAGTGGTGTTCCTGGCAGACCACCCAGTGGACAGAAACAAAATGGTAACACAAGTGAGTTGACTTTTATAAACATCTAGTAATCGGTTTAATAATGTGATAACTGGACAGTTGTGTACCTGTGCTGAGTGAACTACCTTTTTTTTTTTTTTTTTTGTCTAATATGTTCATTGGACTGTTGCTAAAAGTTAAAACAAAGGACTGAACACGTTTTGTGCACCCGTCTCTCCTTGCATCAGGTTACAGTGCAGTTGTTGCGGACAGCATGCCAGATTCTGCCCTCAACAGTGCCAGCCAATCTCAGAGCAGCCAGCCCCCCACCGTCAACCCATCGTGAGTCTATTGTAACATCTCTCCCATTTTAATACAAACTCCGCTACGTGCTGGCTAACAACTTTCCCTTCTTTTTCCTCAGTAAAGATTCCAGTCTCTTGAGCTCCATTACTCTGCCTCCCAGCTCTCCTTCCCCATCCTACAGCGAAAGCAAGCCAGGCAGTGGGAATCAGCTCAACGGGCCCCATTCCTACAGCGAGAACTCAGACGGCATGAAGGTGAGGCCATTTGCCGCACGTAGGGGTGAATGAATCATGTGCGGGCAGTGTGCTGAGGGACGATTTGAACGCTAGAACCTCCACGGCAGTCATTTTGACTTTTTTTTTTTTTTTTAACCTGAAAGACCATCGCAATTGTCAGTTGTTGACCCAAAGTGGTCCATTAACTATTGTGGTGGTTTTTCACCACTGCTAGCTGCAGACTTGCACGTTTAGATGAAAATTCGGGAAAGTTGATATATGCATCAATCTATCCAATTGTTACAAGCCGTTCTCATTTGACCTCTCTTGTTAGATTTATGCGTTTCAGTGGTGGAAGTTTTTTTTTTTTTTTTTTTTTTTTTTTTTTGGTTGTTTATATATTTTTTGCAAAAAAAAAAGTTTTTATTGTGTGTGTTTTTGTTAAATATAACACCACAAAGAAATGTATGTTTAAAAAGGGG
>JAOYSI010001283.1:23326-36209 GCA_025775065.1 Hiodon alosoides
AGGGATATTTTTTATATTCATAAATAAATCCAAATTTTAACATCCGTTTTCATTTGTCCTGTTTTTTTTTTTTTTTTCGTTTCTGTTTTGTTTTTTTTTTTTTTTTTTTTTTTTTTTTTTGTCGTCTTGTATAGATATGTTGCACTAAATCCAGTTTGTCTTCTGTGAGGTTGTGTGAAATCTGCCAGCTCATCGACTTGTAAGGTTCATCCTGGCTTGTTTGATGGGCTGGTGGTAACAGCTGGGGGTAGCCTGGGTGCATTGAGAATGTGAATATACAAAAACGTTAGTTTCTTTAATTGTGGCTGATGGCAACGTGAAGGGTTTCTCCACTTACGTTCAGCAATATTCAAAATGTATTCCTTAAAGGAATAAACCCAATAGGCCTTGGAAAGAATGGTCCCTGTACAATGACAGTGTGGCACGGTGGCCGTTTCGCTCACAGGTGGCCGAAATGCCCCTTCTATGTGATCTTTGATCTGGCAGAAATTGGCGCCACTGATTTGTTACTGCAATGTACAGGAAACAACATCAAAAAAAAAAGAATGCACTTTATCCTTCAGCTCGTCTCAGATCTCCGTCAGATACTGATGGATGCGAGAGCTGGACCACAGCTCGGAGAGCAGCCTGGACCCATTGAAGCATCCACAAACACACGAAAGAGAAAGCAGTGTCAGGTAGCGGGTTACGATGTCTGTTAGTGAGTGAGTGTGTGTGTTTAGTAAAACTAGAAAACTGTTTTTCCCTTTTTCTCCTTTGGTTGTGTATGCGTGTACATGATTGTGCTTGGTTTTTTAACTATTATTATTATTATTATTATTTTTTTCTGCTTGATTTATTTTCCACCCTTACAGGGCCCCGTAGGTAGTCTTAAAGCTTTCGGATTCATCAAGTGACAAGTCTGCCATCTTTTTGTTTTTTAGCTCTGATGCTTCCAGAATAGAGCATTGACAGTGACTTGTCGTGGGGGTTCTAGGTTTGAGTACAGGTGTGGTGAAGGGAGTGTATTGAGTGCACTGGAAAGCATGGGCAAAAGTGGAAAGGAACACAATATGTGATATTTGGACATTAATATGGATGGAATATCCACAGAAGGAACAGCCGACCTTAATCTAGCCTCAACTCTCACTTTCCTCTCAAGGCTCCAGAACCTCTTAGTTCCCTGAAGTCTATGGCAGAACGTGCAGCACTGGGCTCAGGGCTGGAAGGAGAGATGCCTGCCTTGCATCTTCCTGACCGGGGTGAGAACACATACCCATGTGTCACTGAGGACTTAGCCTTACTTCAGCACACCCAGTAGTGAAACGGACAGTTACTCGGCACAGTATTAAACGCAATTTGCAGGCTTGTAATCGTGTACACGTTTTTGTACAGTTTTTACTCCATGTGAAGTTTCTAGTAGCATTTCGGAAGCATCTTCTGGCTTCCTTCAAGTGGAGAGGAAGTGTCAAGTTGTTTGATGTTCTTTGGTATCCAAATTTGCGAAACCCCTGATTAAACCAACCTGTGTTTCTTTCTGTAGATATCTTCTCTGGAACAAGCGCCCCGTCTGGGCCACCTGCAGCCCCACAACCCTCCCTGTCTGAAGTCAGCATCCCGCCTTCACTGGGAGTGTGTCCCTTGGGACCCATCCCTCTGTCCAAAGACCAGCTCTATCAGCAAGCGATGCAGGAGTCGGCTTGGATGCACATGCCCCACCCATCTGACTCTGAGAGAATAAGGTACTGCCCTGTGAGTTCTGCTCAGCATTGATGTGGTTACATGTGCCTCATTTAAAAACATCTTTCTCTTCCTCCAGGCAATACTTGATGAGGAATCCATGCCCCACTTTGCCTTTCCACCACCAGGTGCCTCCTCCTCACTCTGACTCTGTGGAGTTCTACCAGAGACTGTCCACTGAGACGCTCTTCTTCATATTCTACTACCTAGAGGTAACTGGACTAAAGCCTATATTAAACCTGGCGTGACAGGCGTCTTCTGGTTTCTGTGGCTCCGTTCTCACATTGCTGCTCTTTCCTGTCTGCAGGGTACCAAGGCACAGTATCTGGCAGCTAAGGCCTTGAAGAAGCAGTCATGGCGATTTCACACAAAGTACATGATGTGGTTTCAGCGGCACGAGGAGCCCAAGACCATCACAGATGAGTTTGAGCAGGTACACCTCCTGTTTTCGTTTGGCTGTGACGGATACCTTGCACATTTCATTTTGTCATAACTTGACCATTTTTTTGAAGGTGTTGCAAGTTTGATCATGGTTGATGGCCTTTTTAATGCGCTTAATTACTGTTCTGGTGGCATCTTTTTTTCTTTTTTTTCTTCAGGGGACATACATTTACTTTGATTACGAGAAATGGGGCCAGAGGAAGAAGGAGGGATTCACATTTGAGTACCGGTACCTTGAAGACCGTGATCTACAGTGACGGGTGGGGAGCAGAGACAACGCAAAGGATGTACTACTGTTGACATTCCTAGATTGACCTCAAAGCAGTGGGATAGGAAGGATGCAAAGATGGGCCTTTTCAATGTTTTTGAGGGGAGTTTTGTCCATACACATGCCTTTTAACCTCTTTCCTTGCCCTGGAGATTTGCCCCATTTTATTTTTTTATATTTCTTTTCAGTGGTGGTTTTTTTTTTTTTTATACTGAAAGTCAGTCATTTAAGTAGGGTAAACAAGCTGGCCCACAATTGGGTTTTGTATGGTAGTTTAAGGTTTTGAAGTGCTCAGTCAGGTGGTACCAGAGAAGTTCAGAAACTGAACATTCATGGCAGTTTAGGCCACTACAGGTTTTAAAACTTGCAGGCCGGGTCCTACCAATACTGCAGGCCCTACCAGCATAGTGTTTCTATTGCAACACATTGCTTTAGATTTAACTAAACGCTGCACTTTTTAAGACCACCAGCCTACATTTGTCAAAAGTAACATGGACCAAACTGCTATGCAATGCAAGTCCTCCCCATGCCTTTAATTTCTTAGCGTTTTGGAAAGTCGGTGGACGCCCCCAAAATGTCAAACATTGCCATTTCTAGTGTGTTCACTGGCAAGAGGAACCCATAAAGCCGGAACGGTGATGGTCGTTTACTGATAAGTTAATCCGCTTCACTTCACCACTGCCAAGCAAATTCAGTTAGACGACTCTTGTTTTTTGAATTAGTCATGTTACCTGGTCTGACTTTTTGTGTAAAACAATTTTTTGTTAGGAATGTCTACAGCTTCTGAGTTTGCTAAATTTGGTAAAAAGCCAGAAATGATAAATTCACTTTTGGGGAAAAAAAAAACCTTGTGCAGTCCTGTTTGTGCTCTGTTCACCTAAGTTCTTTCCAACTGTTGACATTTAATGCAACACCTTTTTATTTATTTTTAAAATAATATGTGGAGGTGCTGTACAAAATTAGAATTTTTTTTTTTTGAGAATTTACTTTTGGTGCAAGGAAGGAGGGTAAGAGCCATTAAAATCTGAAATGTGAATTTCTCCCAAAAAGCTGTATAGATTTCTTGTCCATCCTTGCTTTTTTTTGTCGTTAGGAATGCACTGCAAATAAAGTGGATTTGAGGAAAACAAAGTACAAGTAACCGAACAATAAATGTTGTAAGATATTAATAAAATTACTTTTTACCAGAAAAGATGATTTGTGGTGTTATGATGTAAACCTTTTATGGTCTAGATATTTATTTGGCCATGAGAGCCCTTTTGAGGAAGCTGGCACAAAAGGCAAAAATGTTTTGCAAGTGTTCACCAGGCTTTTCAATACAGGGGCTCGGCTGAGCACAGGCAAGCCTATGATTTCATTCAATGGTTTGAATCTGGCTCGTGCGATTTGCAGATTATGACCAAGAGTCACTAGTAGTGGTGCACATTTGAGCAGTGCCTGCTGTAGAGAAGGCTTGAGTCCTGCTTACATGTGCTGGTGAAAGGAATGTGTCAGTCCTCTGTTCTAAATGCAATGAGGGGGAGATTTGCAAGGGTCTGTGAACTGTGCTCTAGGCACACCATAATCCCTTAATTATGGTAGTTAAATGTGACTGGGAAATCTGTTCTAAACTAAAATTATAAAAAGGTATACTGCATTAGCCATGCATTATTGGCACCATTTCTTAAACTGATTTGATCCTAACATTCCATAGAGGGAAACCATTTTCTCTGTAGATCTTGGTGCATGGCCTCCACTCTAAAATAATGAAAATGCTTCTGAAAATTTTCAATAACCTGCTTTTCTTCTGCAGGGTCAGCACATGGAAATTAAATATTTCCATTGTCATTGAAGAGGAAATCATTTTATTCAATAAACTGTTTCTTACATTATGACCCCTTATGCAAATCAACCTAGATCTCATAAATTAAAATACAGCTCAAGTTGAAGTGACCAATCAAGGTAAGACTTCCATTAATCACACTGGCTTAGTTAGCCACTAAACGGCATTTTCCCTTTTGAAAAACCAAAGTCAAATTTAAAAAAAAGTAGATATTGTCAGAGGAATTTTATTTCAGGTCATAACTTTTTTACAAACAATAAAATAGTACGAGTTAAAAATATTAGCATTTAAGGTGTTACTACACAGCTCTGACCAACCACTGCTCCCAGACAACCCCCTAAAAATTTGTTTGATTTAACCTTCAAAGGGTTCCATTAAGTTTAAGCTATTAAAACAAAACTGTTCGTGAAAAAAACCAGTAGCAAAATCACTTTGGGAATGGACAAACTTAAGCCCAAGAAATAAAATGCAAAACCTTTGCTTTGTATCTAAATCAGACATCACATAATCCTCATGAGGACACAGGTGTGTGTGATCTCAGTGCATTTCTTTCCATCCGTGTCCTGGTCACGTGACCAGGTTTGCAACCGCCTTCTCGGAGTCCTCCGTCTTACATTTTACCCTCACCCTCCCTCTTGACCTTGAGAAACTCCGCCATGTTTGAGAAATACTTCTGGTTGGCTTCCGTAACCTTTTTCTCCGCAGCTTGCGGATTTACAATCTCCAGCCCCTGAGAAATGGGAAAACGCGCCGACCACGAGACTTCGTTAAAACGCTTAAAAAAAAATTCCGTTCACGTCGCAAATGAAAAATCGAGATCGTCAACAAGTAGGTGTAATATACACAGGCTTTACCTGCAGCGGGGTGAAGGCCACACTGGAGCTGGTCCCAGAGGAGCGATCTCTGACCGTCGACTTGCCCCCATACACCATGCTCTGCTTCTGCAGTGTCCTCTGAGAGAAGAAACACCAATGTCCACAGCTAAAGGTCACCCAGCTGAAACCAAATCACTGTAAAACGTGGCCAAGAACAATTCACCGGTGGGAACACGGGCGACTCCCTTTCAGATGTGTGGGGGAGTGTAAAGGCGGACATTCACGCAGTAACATGCTGTACCTGTAGTGACTTTGAGATCCTGGCTTTGGTGACCTCGTTGACCTGCGCCTGCCTTACACGGCCACTGCCCGACTTGCCCAGCTGGCCCAGGCTAAAGCCCAGATCCTCCTGGTAGGCATCGTCTTCAATCTGAGACACGGTATGCATAAAGATATTGACCGAGACCACTTCATACTTAGTCGTTAGGCTGACGACTACTACATCATTTGAAATATGAGGTTGCGTTAGAGATTGTCGATTTAAAACGTACTGACCTCTGCAAATGTCATTCTGTTCGCATGTTTCCGGATTTCCGTCAGTCCCAGACGCTCCTTCATTTTGCGATACCTAAGTTCAAGAAGTGAATATTGAATAAGTGAAAAATAAAGGATATCTAATAAAGACGCAGAGTACATTGCAAAAATGCATCAATACCTTCTGCCTCCTCTCTTCTTTCTCTGTCCATCCAAGGGTGCTGGGAGGGGCTTCACTTGCTTCACAGGTGGCGGTTCTTGCCATTTGTCAAACTTCCTCTCAATCTCCTCCTTCAGGTCACACCCAACCTGGTAGAGCAGATTGAAAGGTGACAGCTGCAGTAGCATTACACATATTTTATGCTACTGTAGGTATAATGCATTTACCACGTAGATTAGCCAACAGAAGCACCCCACCCATCATATTACAATACGTTTTTCACCCTAGGGATCCTACATGTCGTACTAAGATCTCCCCATCCACCTGACAAGCTCATCCCTGGACTAAGGAGAGCTGCAGTTTTGCAGAAGATCCTACTCTGGGAGATCTTGTGTTCACCATCAGCCTACACGGAGAAAATACCCCTGGATCCACTCAACCCAACTCCCCGTTACCATTTATCCAACTGGTGTCCTGCGAAGAGCATGTCAGGAACAAGGAAGGGAACCTCTGCGCTAGAATGTGGTCGACGCTTGCCGGCCACAGCCACCCACCTTGCCATCAGCACTCTCGTGGAAGCTGTCCACTCTGGAGGCCAGGGAACATTTGGCCGACACAAGCCTGGCAGCTTTCCTCCGCAGGTCCTGTGAAACGCAAAATTTGCATCCATTAGCCAACTTCAGCCCTTTTCCCCCCAACAATCCTGGTCCCCGTACAACATACCCTCTTAATTATTCATTTGAAATGCATTCGAGTTAGAAATTCTCATCTGGTATTCCGAGGCATAAAATCAGACACTCAAGTAGCAGGCACTGCAGCTCAGGATGTGCAGTATTGCCCACCCCTGGTTTAGAAGGTAAACGCATCTCACTGAATAATAGTGAGGGGAAAGCCAACAAAAGCAGGCCCGATATCGGACCGTAAAACCAATTACAAACGGCCTTGCAACGAGCCACATACGTACAGGGGGCAGGGACTGCACAACATCGCAGTGGTAGATGTATCCTGTGTGGGGTAGCAGGGAGGTGCTGCTGAACCCTGAAAGAGACTTGCGTTGGGCACCTAATAGCATAAGGTTACAGGCTGGCATCTTGGACAGATTGGTCAGACCCCCCGCAATACCTGTGGAGAGAGGAGATTGGGAAGAGAGAAACTAAGGGATGGAAATGTAATCAAAATCATTTTTCCTCTCATATCTTAGTCCATGTCTGAACAGCATTTATTTTTTTTACTATACAATTGTGTTGTTATAAAAGTCATTAACTGCAGCTGAGCATAGTAAAGGAATTCTTGCATTTGTTAAACACTAATGCTCTATTAGTTGTCAAATCACTCACCCATGATCTTAGCAGCAGTGGAAGCCCCAACAATGATAGAAAGATTTGGGGCAATAAAGGACATCCTTGACTCCACATATTCATAAATTCTGTGTTTCGATTGGTTCAGTTCCAAAGCCATGTCACAGGCCTCTTCCAATCGCAACAGCTCATCCTCCCCCAACAACACCCTATCATCAATCATAAGAACTGCAGCATGAGTAACATCAGCATGATCAAATACCTTGACATTAAGGTTAGGGTTTATCTGCATTTGGTCCAATAATCAAGAGCAAATCTAAAACCTTTAGTCTCTTCAAGCCTCTAGAAGTTCTAGCTTATCGTTACTTTATCATCTACTGAATAAGTATATTACCCCTGTGTAGTTGATGCAGTCACACTGACAACCATAATGGTGGCATTGGTCAAGATCTGCTGAAGAGTCTCGTTGTTTTTGCACTTATCCAAGTTGTTGCCCAATTCCTGAGGAGGACAGAAACCAGACTTAGAATAGCCTTAAGTCAAAAACTAAAGTTTGCCTGATTTACAAGAACAGTTAGCACGCTCAATATTTAGGTTTTCATACAAATCAGTCCTGACATACACATTCAATTATGTTAAATCTAAGGAGTTAGCCTTAGAAAGCAGTTAGACAATATGACATTGATCTTACCCTAACAGTCCGGATATAATCCAGAGAATTTGGCACCAAAGACTCAAGCTCTGGGAATCGCTTGGAATATTTATCCCGGACAAACTTGTGGATGATGTCTGTAGCAAAATGACACAAAGGAACGATAAGTCAACATTGCACTCTACAGATACAGGAATACAGTGGAAGAGACAGCATGCATATGTTACATAAAATTCTTATGAAGCATCACATCAATATTCCCAATACCAATGAACAACGCTGTGTGCAGTTCGGCTAGACCACAAAATCCACTCGTAGGTTTTTTTCCCCCCTTGGGTCTCAGATACTGCAAGTCACTAGTCCAGGCCATATGACAAGAAATAGGTGCACCCATGTTAAGCATTCTTATCAAAATGCTCTCTACATTTAGCACAGTGAAAGGAAATGGATAGCAGGCATTATCATTTTGTTTATCTGAATATTTTAATCTAGCTTTAAAAAACAAGTCGTATTCAAAAAGATTATTGCACTTACTGAGTTCATTGTCAATTTCCACGGTCAAATTATTGGCAGCTACAATCAGCCTGTACTCCGGGTCTGCTTCTACAGGGCCTGAGACTAAGTAGAAGACAGACAAACTCTTCAGGCAACCAGATACTACAGAAAAACACCAGGTCCATGGAATATGGTCATCTCATCGGGGGAAAGGGCAAGAGCAGGTAGAAAAATCACCTTCCGAGTTCTTGCGTTGGTTTCCTACATACTGAGAAATTTTCTCCATAATCTCGGAAAACTGTCAACAGAAAAGTTGAATGAGGCACATTTACTTAAAAAAAAGGTCGAATGCGTCTTTCAACGATTCAACCAAATTATGATGAATCAGATTACAGATTAGGTTGGAAAAAATTGAGAAAAATAAACTCAATTTACCGGTTTGCTATGTCGGAGTTTGGCGATTGAAGTGACACACTCTGCCCCACTATAATCAACCTCCATTTCTTCAGGAATGTCTTCCAATCCTCCCAACCCTTCTCCTTCACCTGCTTCTCCATCGCTCTCCCCTCCTTCACCACCCGGGTAAAGACCATCTTCACCTTCCTCGCCAGCTTCCTCTAAATCTGCTAAGAGTTCATCGGCTAGTGACATCTGAAAAAAACAATAGGTAATTCGTCAAGTGGTAAACCAGTCAACATTTTTTTATTGCGTGTAAAAAAAAGAAGTAATTTAACGTTATATCCAATGCATCTTAACTCCACCTGTGCGTGACCTACCTAAATACAAATACAAATAAACCGACAAATATAAAACAAATACAAATAACAAGCAAATCTGGAATGATATCGCGAAGACAATAGTAGCATACTCACATTTTAATACAACTCACCTTGTTTGCTAGCTACTCCTCACGTTTCGAATGAACGACTTATCCTAAATTCGAAAGTGGATCTCGGACGTGTGATGAATACTGGTTAAAAGTGAGCAAAACCGCTAGAGAACTAAAGTTTACAAGCCAAGCGCTGCCTGGCATGACGTATATAAAATGTTAAGCAGTAATGGCGCCTATTTAATACGTCACACAATTACGTGCGCCTTGCAAGTGCCTGATGGGATTTAGGACAAAGACCATCAGCCGCTAGACCCAAAAGTGTTTCAAATGTTTGCAAACCGTTTTTTCTGGCTTTTGATGCCATTATATATATATATATAAATATAAAATGATGCAGTTTTCAAGGCAATTGCTTTTATAATACTTTAATGTCTAAGAGGTCTGAAGATGTATTATAAAAGCAATTGCCTTGAAAACTGCATCATTATCTTAGATACACTGTCGTGCAGTTGTATAAAACAACCGGCAGGTAGATCGTTCCAAAAATCGTGGAGAACTTCCCACAGTTCTCCTACAGACTTAGGCTGTCTCACTTGCTTATGTGTGTCCTGGTAATCCCAGACAGCCTCTGATTGAGGTCAAGGCTCTATGGAGGCCATACCATCTGTTGCAGAACTAGTTTTTCTTTTGAAAAAAAAATGTACATGACTGTGTGTGTGTGTGTCGACAAAAGTATTGGGACACAGGAGCTTTTATGACATCCCATTTTAAATCCATAAGCATTAATATCGCATCAGTCCCCCCTTTTGCAGCTATAACAGCTTCCACTCTTCTGGGAAGGCTTTCTACATTTTGGAACAAGTTTTTTTTCTACAAGTGTCTGTAGGAATTTTTGCCCATTCTTCCAGAAGAGCATTTGTGAGGTTAGACACTGATGTTGGACGAGAGGGCCTGGCTCGCAATCTCCGGTGCCAAAGGTGTTCAATAGGGTTGAGATCAGGGCTCTGTGCAGGCCAGTGAAGTTCTTCCACACAAAACTCATCCAACCATGCCTTTATGGACCTTGCCTTTAATGGTTGACTTTTAAAGTCAACCATGCCTTTAACCACAGTTTCTGTGGTTCCTAAATGCTTCCACTTTGCAATAATACTGCTTACAGTTGATCGTGGAATATCTAGGAGGGAAGAAATTTCATGAACTGACTTGTTGCAATTGGTGGCATCCTATTACACTGCCACGCTGGAATTCAGTGAGCTCTTTAGAACGACCCATTCTTTCACAAATTTTTGTAAAGGCATGGCTAGGTGCTTGATTTTATACACCTGTGGCAATGGGACTGAATGAAACACCTGAATTCAATGAGTAAGAGGTGTGGCCCAATATGTGTATGAGGTGTTGTCCATATAGTGTATATATACACATACATACAACCTGGAAAAAATTCCATTATATGGGATATTAAATATTGTAAAATGTCTTACTTTGGGTTTAAGTGAAGTGTGAAGTTATGTATTGAAGTATTTAAAAAAACAAAAAACACTAGCAGTAGACTGGATGAAAAACATGCAAAGAATTCTAAACACAAGTAGATAGAAGACAGTACAATTTATTCGCTTCAAACAATTCAATAAATGATTCACAGTTTTTTATGTAGTTTTTTTCCTCCCAGATTTTATACAGTCGCTCATGAAATCTCTTAATTAACCAGTACAATGTTAAATCAACATTGAACCTGACAAAACAAGTAAATTAGCTAGTCATACACAGAAATTGGAATGTGTGGCGACATGTAGACAATAAACTAATAAATGGAGTCATCAATCTATGGCCATGTTTACTGATGATACACTCTGTATTTCCTCAGAGTTTAGCTACATTAATTGTTCATGAAATTTTAAAAATAATGATCTGAATATTAAAAAATAAAATAAACAACAAATAAACATATTAATAAAGAGAGAAAGATAAAGTGGTAGAAAGACAGACAGGATAAATCCGCACAGGCGATTCTAGCCAATAAGCGGCTTGCAAAAATATCTTGCTGTTATTTTTTGGGTAGGATCATACAAATGAAAACTGTTTTTAAATATATGTGCATAAGTAAATCATTTAGTGTAAAACAAATAAATACAACCTGGAAAAAAACACATTCAACTGGAACATCATTAAACAACAGCCACAATAAACAGCCAAAAAAAGGCAAATTAATTGAAAAATAAATATTACGTAAAAATGGCCGGATAAAATAAATAAAACAAAATCTTTATAAAACATGAATTGTAGCTATCTTATACTAATACTTTCATGCATTCTAAGAATAATTCTAAAATAAATGACCATAAAATAGTTTTTGTGTACACATGTAAGACTCACAATTGATTTATTTTTAATGCAAATGTTTTATGACTACTTTCAAAGAGTTCAACTGTATTCTTATCCCGGGTGTAGTATACAAGTATGGCTGCCTTTTTACAACATTATGAATTCGGTTTAAGCTCAAGAAAAGGCAGGAAAGGGAAACAGAAAGTGCACACTTGTATGTAGGAGAGGAATATAGAAGGAGAAAGTGCGCTGGTAAATAAAAAGACTCCCATTGCATAGCAGTTAAACAAATTTCAGATGTTTTAACGGCTCTATTTCGTTAACACTAAAAGGTAAATTACTGCCAAGACTGCAAATACACCCAAGATAATCGGAAAAAATGGGGAGAAAAGTCCAGCATCAGATGATGCTTTAAAAACAGGAACGTGCAGCTGGAAAAATCAATTTTCAAACATCTAGAACGAGAGTCTTCTCATCTCCTTATTTAAATAATGCTAACCAAGGTGGACAGCAGAATTGACCTCAGACATGTTTTCAGGTTTTTATACGAAAAAATGTAAGAAAAAGTATATCAGACTATGTGAGGGTCATGAGCAGGACTAACGGTAAAACGTGATGATGTCATTGGATTAGACCCCGGCAACCTGGGGTTGACTGACAGGTCATCACTTTCCCTGGACTCCGGAGCACTTGCTTCTAATGGAAAAAGAAACACATGGAAGATGGAATGACATTACTATTTAAATTATACATAATAAACTTCATACAGGTAATAATTGTAATTGATAATGGAAACAAAACATTAGTCTAATGTATAATAATAATAATAATAACAACAACATACATTTTGAATAGGCTTTCATTATGAAGCAACATGAACCACTATGATAATAATAATTTCTATAGATCATCAGTTAAAAATACCATATGACTCTGCGGAAACAAACAATGATTACAATTAATATATTCTTCTAGCGTCCCCATTCTCTCCTTTAACAACTTTGAAATGTTGAACTCACACAGCTTATTTAAGATTCAGAAATGATAAAAGTGACAAATTTTGGTGCGGGAATATAAAAAAGAACCAAGACTCAGTCACCACATTATCTTTCAAAAAAGTTATTTTTTGTTTTTAGGTAGTTTTGAATAGATCATAGCTAGAGATGATACAGACAACAAATAAACCTTTCTCATAATGTTGAACTCCCTTTGACCTTACAGACTGGTCCAACAAAGAGACGCAGTGCAACAAAAAAATAATTATAATCTCAGAAATGAAGTTACATGAACAAAGATTAGTCACATATTGTTAATATAACTAAACTTACCCAATATCTCACTTGAAAAGGTTTCTCCTTTCACGTCATTAGATGGTGATGGGCTGGTGGGTGCAGAGCCACTGCTAAGCTCATTAGTCGGAGTTTCCTGTCAACAGAAGAGGAAATCAGATGAGTAAAAAGCATTCTGCAAACACTGAGATACAGAACAGACAAGACAGTGCAGATGCAATGCAGTTAGCACAATG
>JAOYSI010001283.1:36309-50706 GCA_025775065.1 Hiodon alosoides
TGCAGATGCAATGCAGTTAGCACAATGAGTAAAAAGCATTCTGCAAACACTGAGATACAGAACAGACAAGACAGTGCGGACGCTAAACCCAAACTTCCAGCGTTATAAACCATTAAGTCAATTTCAACAAAATACATACCTGATCAAAAAGATAGACAGTGACATCATCAAAAAAAGACACATTTCGTCCTCTCTCTTTCTCTTTTTCCGTTGGTTCGCGTGGCGATTTAAGTAAACTCCGCAGTCCCACTCGTCTATCAATGTCTGTTTCCGTCACAACTATCACTCTCCCTGCTTCTTCGTCTTCCTGCTCTTCTTCGTCTTCCTCGTCGGGGTCACTTCCAGTAGATGCGCCCCGTCTTCGCCCACTCCTCTCTCTTTTTTCTCCCATTTCCCAAAATCCTAACTTAGGACTTGGAGTAAGAGGAAGAGCGAGAGCAAGAGGGGGCAGGGAGAGGGAGAGGCGAGCCAGTTTGGCTGTGAGAAAGAAGATAACATTTAGTGAAGAGGAGAAAAAACTGTCAAGTCAGTTGATGTCAAGATCTTATTCATTTAAATAATACGGTCTAAATGTCAGAATATGTCCCAGTGTGATGTGTTATGTTTAATTTTGCACCTTTCATTGCTTGATTTGAAACAGTCAAAGGAGGTGTGACATCCGTCAGTGGCTCACAAGTGTTAAGTATGGGACTCTCCGCTTGTCTGGGTTTTTCTTTGCTGTAAAATTATAAAAGAACAAAAAAAAATAAAAAATAAGGTTCACTCTCTTCACAAGAAGTATTGCCACAAATGTTAGGATGTTGAAACTAATTCCTTACTGATCACTGCCTTGACTTTGTTTTTCTCTCATCCTGTCTCCACCTTCGTTTGTTGCGTCACCCCAGGGGTGAAGAATAACTTCTTCACTCACTGTTTCCCCCCACAGCACATTCCTCTTCACATTTTCACTGAGGGAGTATTGCAATCTCTCTTCACACACCTGAAGGAAAAGGAACATTTTGAGAATAGGGGCATAAAAGGGAAGGGGAACTTAATGCATAATGCATGAACCGTAGAAATAATAAAAAAGTGTTTGTCAATCCTAAACAAAAATCTCACTGTTTTAGTTACTTCTTAAGTTTTCCCAAGGTATTCAGTGTAATTACATTAAAGTTAAAGTTAATCTGACAACTATTGAGTTTAATGACATTATTCTGCATTCCACACGATATGTATACTCATACCTGCATCATTAAACCATTTTTTGACGGCATCGATGACAGTGACCTTTGACCCTTGGAATTCTCCAAAGAGTTGAATGGTGAAACTAATGCTGTGCTCACTGGTGCTTGTTTTTCGTTTCCAAGAGAACATCGAACTGAGGGAAAACCTGAGACCATCCCTTGAATGCTATAAGGCTGTTCATACAGGCTGGACCGTAGAAGTTTATCACAGCATTCCGATTCAAGGAAGCTATCTTCAGAGATTCCCTTTATTTCTTCTTCTTTAGAAGCATTCTCTTTGGTCCCCTTCTCAACAAAGCCGCCAGATCTTTGCTCTGGAGTCTTCTTGAAAGATTCTAATAATTCAAGATTCCCCAAGAAGAGGTCACCAAGACTATCTTCATCCCCTGATATACAGCAAAGCTGCTCTAATTTCTCAAAATCTTCAAGGGGCTCCTCATCTAAGTCCTTCCACTCAGAAATCAACAGCTCAGGGAGTGAATTGAGTGAACACTGAGAGAAAGATGGGAGGGAGATTTTCTGGCACTGAGGATTTTCATCACCCTGACCAGGGGTACAAAGTGGCCTGTTGGGACTCACGTTACCTGGAGGATGGCAGAGTTGGGATAGAGGTGCTGGTGAGGGCTCTGGATCTGTAGTGGTCTTTTTGTCATGAGCGACATCAGAGGACTCCAAAGAGGTTACGCACTCTTCAAGACTCACAGCTGAAGAATGTCTGGGCAAAGATGTGTTCACTAACAATGTGTCAGTCCCAGATTCTTCATTCAGTGGGAGATCTTGGAGTACTAGCTGACTGGTTTGAGAATCCTGCACACTTTTAGAATGAAGCTGGTTTGAATGGATTCTCTCTGATGTTTCGGACTCCATTCCCTCAGACTCCTGCTTTCCATTTGAAGAATCAGCCCTTGAACAAATAATTTGCCTTTCTTTTTCTACCTCTGTACTAATTTCAGTGCCAGCAGAATTCAACCGGCTTTCTGAAAAATATGAGTTTATATCCTGGGATGATCCTGCCTGAATTTCAGCAAAAACAATTGAGCTGGAAGTTAGTTTAGTCTGGGGGAAATCCAGCCTCGTATCATTGTGATTCGTGATTTCTATGCAATGAGGTACACCGGAAACACTTTCTCTGCTTTGAGATTTATTAGTTTGTAAGTGGGTCTGAGTTTCTATGATGCTTGAGTCATGATGGGTTTTATCACTACAAAGGAATTCCTTCGTTGATTCAAGATCAGAAATCAAGCATGGAACACCGCTGTTAACAAACTCCAGGTTATTTGATAAACTTACAGAATTATTTTTTTTCATTTCTTTATCATCTCCAAAATATTCAATGGGATTCTTCTCTTCAATCTCCACTGACAACCGCACCTGGCAATTAAGGGCAGATTTATTTTGGTGTGATTTTAGAGAATGATTTCCCACATATGAGGCAATAAGTTCATGTGAAT
This sequence comes from Hiodon alosoides, assembly GCA_025775065.1. Lineage (NCBI taxonomy): Eukaryota > Metazoa > Chordata > Actinopteri > Hiodontiformes > Hiodontidae > Hiodon > Hiodon alosoides. The sequence goes on from JAOYSI010001283.1 coordinate 38,984, forward strand.
CCATTAAAGAAATAGACTGTTTTGAATCCCTCTTCTCTGTATTATGAACAGGCATGTCTTTCAGTTCCAAGCACAAATTACTTACAGATGCATTTGTCGTTACAAATTCTAGGTTCTCACTTCTATCCACAGATAGATCTTTGTTTAGGTTTGATTGTGTCACCTGGAAGACATCCTGGTGTTCACCGTGCGTTTCCTCTTTCAGTTCATCAATCCTGTTGGTATTACAATCTGGAAAGACAATGTTATCCTCTGTTATGATAACATCTAACTCTTGGTTTCTTTCTTCAAGTAGTGGAGATCTGTTGAAGTTTTGATTCTCTTCTGCAAACACTTCCCAAGGATACTTTTGTAAAGATGATGCCTTGTGGCTTTCGATGTTAGTATTCTGCTTCCTCATGTCTTTGTCCATCTCTAAAAATGTATCTTTCCTTACTCGGATATGAGCCTCTTGCTCAGGAATTTCCAAATTCTCCACTTCTATAACAACACATTCCTCTTTAGATTTTAGTTCTCCAAACTCTAGATCTGGATTTTCGACATTTTCCTCCTGTTGGATGTCCAGACATTGAGGAATATTTTGTTTATTTGGCATAACCTCCAAATCTTGTTGAGGTAGGGGCTGAGTCCTGAAGAATAGTTTTTCTGCCCCAGGAAAGTCTGCCTGCCCTTGCAACTCGTTATTGACAATTTCTTCACCACTTTCCATAAACGCAGGATAAGGCTCACTTCCTGCCAATTCATCATTTTCCTCCACTCCCCAGAATATATCCCCTGCCTTTTCTTTGTCTCGCCAAGCCACATTGCTGTACTCAGAGAAGAATTCTGTCCCTAATTCAGCCTCTGCGTTTCTAGTCTCTGCTGAAGCCCACTGATCATTTTCGGATGGCCACAGATGCAGGTCTCCTTGCGGAAATCTGTAGCAATCCAGCTCCCCTCGTACAGCTCCTCCTGTTCCATCTTCAGCTTCTTCTGTTGGATTCCACAGCTCATCCAACCTTTTCGATTCTCCTTCCTCTATATTTCTAAGGATTTTTGGCCTTTCTGCGATATGATTTTGGGAATTTTTCTCCTCCCCTTCATCCTGATAATCACTTTCCAGTTTCTCCTGTATTGTATAGCACAGTTCACCAGAAGCCAACTGTTTCTCTGTCTCTGATTTTGTGCTCACTCTGTCATCATCATTTTCATCAGAGCAGCAAAGATTCCTCAAACCAAGCTCATTGGCATCTGTGTGCTGTATTACTAACTCATCACTCTCTTCTCTTGCCGGAGATGTAATGTTCCCGTCTTCCCAGTATGAATGAGAGATCACCCTGGATCCGGTGTTGGGAATGCTGTAGAACCTGCACAATCTAGATTCACTGTTGTCAGGGTCACAATATGGCAATACATCTTCAACCCTGTTATTATTTTCAGCACTGCATTTTCTCAATTCTGACTTTGTATGGTCTCTGTGCTCTGTAAATGTCAAACGTGAATCATTATCTATGAATTCCCTCTCAGACCCAAGGTTACCGTCATTCATCCTAGTGTATGTTTCAACATCAGTATTTTGATTTAAACTTTCCCTCTCAGCGACAGTATTAGATAGCGACCTAAAATCTTTATGTACTGGATTTAATGTAATTTCCTCTTCCTGTCTGTGAGCAACTGGATCATTATATAAAGCTTCTTTAGTCCCATCATCAGTCCCTAGACGATCACCAAAGCCAGGATATGCTTTGTTGTTCAACTGAGTTCCATCTCTAAATGGCAGCATTGTCAGTGGTTCATCTAGAGTGGTGAACAACTTGGCTATAAATTCAGCGTTGCCCTCACCTAGGCATTCATCTGGCAGAGGCATCTGACTATCAAGTTCTTTCAAATTTAAGTCTCTGTTTTCTGGCGCAACAAACTGATTTCTCAGTGTGTTGGTGAATTCTTCCTGTTTTGACTCGTTCATAGAAAAAATATCTATTTCCTTTAAACTGAGATTGTTGTCCTCAAGACTGTGACATTCTTTGAGCTCAGATCTATTACCGCTAATATAGGCAAGTTCTTCCTCCATGGCACTTTGTTCTAAATTTTCCTTATTCTCAATCAAGTTGTTTTGTTTTACCCTCTCCTTTTGTCTCTCTGTTCCTACTATATTTTTCTCATTTGAAATCAAAATTCCTGTCATCTCATTGTCGTCTTTTCTCAATGTTTCACCCTTTGTCTCGCCCTCATCTTCTGTCTCTGCCTTTTCCTCTATATCCATCAGCATTCCTCTTTCTCCACTTTTGCTACTGCTAGAACGGGACTGAACCACCCCATCTCCACTTCTCCTAGTCACACTCTCCGTTTCCCAGTCACTGTCAGAAAAGTAAGCAGAATCTCGATGAGGCATATCAGTCCCCAGTATCCTCCACCCTCCACCTCCTCCGCCTCCCCAAGGCTCTCCAGGTGTCAGGCAATCCAAAGAACTCGAGGTCAAAGGTGACAAAGCTGAATCGGTTGGCGTATTGATAGAAAGAGAGATGTCTGAAGCTGGGTCCCAAACCAAGGGTAATGGAGCCATATCTGTGTCTTTCTTCCCTGCAGGAGACAAAGACTTATCAGGGTAATCTTCTCCCCTTGTAATCTCACATTCTTTTTCAGGACATCTGACATTACCTATTATGCCTGGAGTACTCTCAGAATCTCTCTGTTCTGCATTGGTATTTACTTTGACTTTGGAAATAGTATCAAAACTTGACATCTGTCCGTCAGCCACAGAAGACTCTTCTTTACTTTCTGGACATATGCTTTCCAAAAATGTGTTAACACTCAACGCATCCACGCACCCTATTTCATTATGCCTATCAGAATGTTTAGTAATCAAGCTATTTTGAGAAATATCCACATGAGATGGGAAACTAGCAATGTTTGCAGTCACTTTACAGTCTATGGCTTCAGCAAAGTTTTGATTAAACATTATCTGATCCACCTGTAATGCCTCTGAATTTAAATCATGCAAAGAAAGTTCTTCTACTTTCAGTGTTAGGCTAAGGGGACTGGTATTGCAGCCTGCTGTGTCAACCTCTGTTATTTCACTTTCTGTCCTGTCAACAGTCAATTTAAGCTCAATATTAATCCCATTCGTAGAGTCATCCTGGATGCTGGGTAAAACATCTGAGTCTATTGCATCTTCCGTAACACCATCTAGACTCAAGGATAAAACATGTGACTGTCTAGAGAGCTCCCCTTTCGGTGAAGATTTCAGTTCCCCCCCCACAAAAGAAGATACAATTGGAAAGTCTACAGACACGGCCTCCTCTGGCTTCGTCTGTCTGGATTTCAATTCAGCATCTACTGCTTTCCTCTTTGCCTCCGTTGAGCAAAGTGCTGCATTCTCTTTCCCACCTGGAGTCACCTGGTCAAGTAGAAGCCCATTCTTCGGCATTATTTCTGAGAATACAAAACCTTCAGGTGACGGAATTTCAAAACTGGGCTGTGACTTGGACAAACCTCTAACTTGTGAACCCTCTGAGAAAGCATTACCAGGGTTTGCTGCATTGATAGAAACCACGTCTTCATGTTTGGAAGTATCTGCTGGTAATTTATCTGATCCTATCTGTAGTACTGGAATTTCAGGTCGCAAAGTAACTTTAATTTCGTTCCTTTTTGAACGCTTTGTTACTTGTGCATAAATTGCCTCTGTTGTGTTTTCAGAGTTATTGTCTGTGGTATTGGCTGTTTGAAAACTGATGGATTGTGAGAAACCAGGAACTATGCATATTGATTCATATTCAGGTGATTTTAGAGTATGCTCAAGGGGGGTTGATGTAGATCCATGTTTTCTCGCCATAATCTCTGTAAGAAAAGTCTCAGCTGACTGAATCTCTTTCAAGAAGGCCTCCCTAGTCATATCCTGAGGCTCAATATTTAGTTTCCCAGGGGTTATTTCTGAGAGCAAAGACCGAGACCTTCTCATCCCCCTGGAGTATGCTTCCTCTGTTTCCGGATTTGTAGGGAGAACAGTAGGACAGCGCACAGGCAGCGATTTTGGGTCATAACAAGGTGGCTTTACTTGCAAAGAGTCTGCGGTAGATCCTGTGTTAATCTTGCCTGTGTCAATTTCAGTTAGAAACAATTCTCTTGGGAAAGATCCCTTTCTGACAACATAACCTGTCTCCACCTCTTTCACTTCAGGTCCAGCAGAGCCCAGCTCTGTCACCAGCGACTGGGAACGACGTATCCCTCGTGGTGGAAGAATAAATTCTTCTGCTCTGTCACCCTCCATTTGAGGTTCACTCTTTATGTCACAGTCTAGATCCCATGAACTGTCCTCCAATTTTATGTCTTTAGACTCATTGACACTGGAGATCTCAGTCAGAAACAAGTGCATGGGGGACTTTTTGGATGTTGATGAACTTTCCTTCAACAATTCTGCGTCCTCCTGCCAAATAGCTGGGAGGATGGTGGCAAGACGGGACTGGGTTCTCTTCATCCCTCTTGAGAAAAGCTCAGAGGCAGCAGGGTCTGTATCATCAGACAGCTTTAAATGTTGGATTGCAGTCCCATAGTGTAGTTTGCTGGGTGATGAAAATGGTGAATCATCCTCTTCTGAGTACACTGGACTGGAGGGGCATTCTCTTTCCATTTTAGGGATCATGGATTGGGAGCGGGTAATTTTTGGATAATACGAGTCTTGGTGAGGATCTGATTCTGTGCCTTTTGACCCAGAATGGAAATCTTTCACATCCTTAGTATAAGACTGTGAACGCCTCATTCCCACGAAAGGTCTAATATCAGGATAGTCACAGAGTATTTCATCTCTTTGTGAATACATTGTCTGCAGTTTAATTTTACTGTAATATGTATCACCAGTGAAGTTGTGGTACGAACCCCTTGAGGTTTTGTAATGCACTGGGAGAGGGGGAGGATGGGGGTGAGGTGGGCACAAAGAATGAGTGCCAGAAGAAGGAGGTATAGAGGGGGAAAGGGAGGGGGAAGGTGGCAGGGTTTGGCGAGGGCGATGAATTCCAAGATAGTCAAAGTTTGCCTTAGACATGGAGCAGTTACCAACTGATGTTGAGTCACACGCTTTCTTGCCTATAAGAAAAGAGGAGTTAGAAATATGTGGCAATCCAAGAGCTCTATTGTATCCAAGAGGTGGGGCTGGGAGGGGGCGGGAGTGAAGATGATTCTCAGAAGAGGTGGAAACAGAGTGGGGCTTAGGTGGGTGGATAGGAACTGGGGAGCCTAGGAATGATCTAGAGAATTTTTGCTTGTGCTGTCCTTCTACCTCTACTTCACTTTCCCCAATGTCCACCACAGCAAAATCTGTGACCCTGTTGCAAACCTCTTTACAAAACTCCACCAAGCCAGTGTTGGGCACTAGAACCTGAACTTCAGAAGACCTCACAGTCTGAATTAACTTGCCATCTCTCCCAAACTCATTCTGAGGGCTGAGCACAGTCTTTTCTTTTGCATGTGTGCCACTGCAAATTTCCATGAGTTCTAAATCCCCTGGGCGAATGGAGTCAGATTTCAGGATGTGGTGGCCTTTTGTCCCAGGCAAAGAGTGTACTTTACCTTTAAGAGTTGGAGAATTATCCTGTGGGGTATGTTCCTCCAAGCGGATGTAGTACTCACTGGCTAACGAGGGACTACGAGCACTTATCACCGGGACAACAGTTGGTGTGTCCAGAGAGTGTCTGTGACATGAATTAGGAGTTGGGATTGGCTGGGGAGGAGGAAGAGGCTTGTAACCTCGCCTACCATGGGCTTTTTCCCAGAAATACTCAAAGTTTAATCCTTTACTAGTCTCAGTCACTGTTAAGATGTCATCAAGTTCAGATGAAGATGGAGTGCTCGTGTTTCCGACTGGGTCTAACAGAGGGTAGGAATTGCCATTTGCACCTCCGTAACCTCCTTCCTCTCTCTCTCGTTCCCTCTCTCTTTGTCGCTCACTCATGGCGGTTTGAAAAGCTGGGGGACGAAGGGAGTCCCATCGCCTCTCAAAGGATTCTTCACTCTCTCCTTTCCTTCCTCTACCCCCTTCCTCTTCATAATCCTCCTCCTCTTCATCTTCTGCACCAACACTTCTCCGACTCATTCCTCTTTCTGCTGCCAGTAGCGAGGAGAGAAGTAGGAAGACTTCCGCAACAGAGGGGCGCTGCGATGGGGGTAGCCAACAAGACTGCATGACCTCATACCTTGGAAAGAGAAAAGGAGTACAACAAGTAGAATGGAGTGAATTATCAGGTTAATAAAAATTCAACATATACTTTCACCGTCCTAATACAATGTCTTACAACAGAACTAATTCACACAAAGCAGACTGACCAGTAGTCTGCATGAGAGAGTTTCAGCCTAGGCTGAGCCAAGGTGATCTGCCGCTCTCGAATCACAAAGGTCAGAACTTCTTCATCACACAGGTGTCTGTGAGGTTGGGAGCCAAACTCGAACAGCTCCCATATCACTACCCCCAGGGACCTATACAACAAAAGACCACAGAGAAGAAGCAAATTTGAACATTCTAAATTATTTTGATTTGATTTTATCATCATCCGTAGGTGCTCAAACTCAGAGGTAATAAGCATGTAATTCTCTTACTCTCCGTTTCTGCCCTTACCAAACATTGCTGATTTTTGTCTGGTCGGTGACAATTAGACCTCCTCGAAACTCCTCCAATAGCTCAGGGGCAATCCAGCGCAAAGGAATCCACAACTTGTCTGGTGTTAGGTAATAATCCTCCTAAAACACATAGCAGTGTAATAAACTGCAGATAAACATAACAGAGCAAAGGTATTTTGGAATTTAAGTATAACATCACTGGGCAATAAACAAAGCAGCACATGGACATACCCAGTGCACGCACACACACACACACACAAACACATGCGCACGTACCTTGTAGTGGTTATGAGACAAACCATAATCTCCTATTCTGACAGTCAGATCTGACGTGAGAAGACAGTTCCTTAAAGCCAAATCGCTGAAGAGTGAGAGAAAAACCATTGACTTAATAAAGATTAAATTCAACATAAATTTCAACCAAAGCTTAAGTTAAGTTACCTTGACAGGAGACAACCGGCTAGAACCGTAAATATACTTTAAAAATGTATACATGTACCTCTGGATTATACTGACCTGTGAATGTAGTTATTTTCATGAAGGTGCAATAGCCCAGAGGTTATTTCAAATGCCATACGCTGCAGAGTCAAAAGATCCCTGCTCAAAAGATCAGGGGTCATGCCATCTGACTTTCTTTGAGCTCTTAAATACCTCTTTAAATCACCCTAAAACAAAACCAATGTACATAATAAGTTAACACTTGTTATTAAGTCTGTTCAGTTAAGTCTGAACTGAAAGAATGTACTAGAACAGTATGCATTTTATTGTATTTATCTTTCATGAAATGCACCAAAATGTTTTTTAAAAGGCTCTTCTATCAGTCCTCGGCAAAACCACATGGCTTTGCCTCCTTACCAGTTGACAGAACTCCATGACCAGCAGGAATGGGATGCTCTCGCTGCACTGGCCCAAGCACTGGAGGATGTTGGGATGTTGTAGGCTTCTAAAAGAAAAATAGGAAGAGATTTAGCACATCAAGCAAAGTCTTGCAACTCAGCAAATGCAGTGAAAGAGCTGAACAGAGAGAGGGGCAGTAAGTCACTGCAAGTGTAATTATAATCCAAGATGAGGAGAATAAATAGGTCAACAAGTACTGCGCTCGGGGAACCAGAGTCGCCCAGTTTAATTTCTATCGAAGCTTGCTTTGTATGCGCAATTCATTGAGCAGTTCTATAACAGAACTTAATTAGTGATATTTTAATATTAATCAGGCTGGCCTTTAAAGTGATTCCAGATAATGTCATATGTGATAATTGTCTTAATGGTTTGATCGGCATTAAATTCAATGCTCTTCAATGCTTGTTTGCCTCATGCACTGAAGCCAGTAAAGCATCATTCTCCTTAAAACAGTGCCTATAACAATTAAAATAAATTTATGTATTAGCTAGGTGGGATGTGTGGAAAGGAAATGTCTATGAGGCAGTGCACCAATTCTTCTGACCTGTATGGCTCAGATTCAGCCAAGAACTTCCTTTGTTCCAATGGGCTGGCGCTGACCCGTAGCTCCTTCACAACAGCTTGGGAGGAGCTGCAATCACATAAGACCTCTGCCAGAATAACCTAGGAGAGAAAACGATACACCAAAGCACGTCCGTATTGTTAGTTATTTGTCAAAAAGGTTAGGTTTTTAGGAAGCAAGAAAAACATACTCCTTTAATAGATGTGAAGTCCATGCACCTGCTGAAAAGCTGATGAAGACAAAAACTAATCTCAAAATGGGAAATTAACTATTATCCATGTACTACAATTCACAGAGAATAAAATATTCCGCAAGTATAAGATTCCAAGGAAGGGGAGTTAGTACACATTGAACTATAAACACGAGCGTAACACGTGACACAAGGAAAGTAAGAACCGCTTAAGAAGGGATTTGCATAAAAGTAGATGAATGGAGTCAAAAGAGTGACGAAAAAGCAAGTCAGTAGAAAGACAGAAGTGAGAATTATGGGCAACAGTACTCTGGTATTCTAGGAGATATATAGGATGGACAGCACAGGAAAACTACAGGTAAAATAAAAGTTTGTTTAAACAGTAGATCAGTTCGACTGTAAACCTAGAAAACATCCCAAGGCAGGAGGTTCATATAGTTCATCAGTGCCAATGGGAGGATAGGCCTGTGCATGGGTATTATATTAGAGCAGTAAATCCTTCTCACCTTTCCAAACCAGCCATTGCCAATTTCTTGAAGATAGTTGAGAGCGTGCCTTCGGAAACACCGAGTCTCAGAGTCTTTAAGTCACACAAATAGAGAGACAGGAAAGAGTTTTGAACACAACTGAAAATACTACTGACAATCCTCTTCATAATACCAGTAGCAAACACAAAGTCACAAGATGCGGTACCTCTGTTTTCTGAAATAGTGGGGCATATAGCCCTGTCTCGAAGGGGCAATGTATAGACTTCAGGGAGAGATGGACATGAGGACAAGCTGTCGTCTGGGGCTGGGCTGGACGCCACCGAACATTCCTCCCCCTCAGCATTGTCAAACTCCTGATAAAAAATCAAAAAGAAAGAGGGAATAGACAATACACAGTTGAGTTCACAGGCTAATTGGAGTGTTTTTGGATAGATACTTTTAAGACAGTCCAGCAACACGCACTCCAGGATTGAAATAAGTCTACACAATAGAGTTTAACAAGTAACAAAAACACAAAACAGATGGTCCCATTTAGATAATAATCCAGCAAGAAACTTACGTTGAATCCCACTCCCCCTCTTTTGCAGCAAAGACAGGCCAGAAGTAACAGAACAAAGGAAACAAGTCCAGAACAAGAGATGAGAATGACGACATAGGGTGGAGGAGAGAGAGTGGTGGTACCCCTGGTTTGAGAAACTGAGACAGAAAAAGAGAAGGTAGAAGAGATGGTTAGTACTTTTAGTGGTCATCCACTTTACCATTATATCTGAAAAAGCCTGGGTTTTCGAGTTTGGGTAAGAAAGGAGAGCAGACGAAATTTCAAATAGTTGGAAAGAAAAAGGTCCTATTATTGAAGAGTTTGATAAAAGAAAATCGTTAGAAGAGAGCTTGGGATTCTAGAGGAACACTGCAACTAATTTCCAAACAGGTTAAACCAATGAATTACTCTAATTGAAAAGTCAGGGTGAGGAAATAAAAAGAAAAGAAAAGCACATCCAAATAAACCATCCTCTTGAAGGAAAAGGTGCAGGATTGAAAAGACACATTATTCACTGATATATTTATTTGGGAGAAATTATTGTTGTTAGGAAAGGGGTAAGGTGAAATACCCTTGTGCAAAAATACTTCTAAGGGAAGAGGTAGAACAGGAAGGGAAGAAGGAGATTGAAAACTCATTTAGGAGAAACCGCTAATGGGAAGGTTCGGAATATTTAAGATTACTCATATTGGGGAGGTACTAGGTGAGAAAGAAGGGGTGGGGCATTTTCAATATTGTACCTCAAATTGATGGATTGTGTGGAGCGAACCATCTGTGAAAAAGAGAAGGGGGAGGGAGGGTGGTTAAAACCCTTTGAGAATTGATATTGGATTGGTTATTATTTTGACTGTAAAACCAAAAAATTAAAACAATGTCCTTGGAGCCTTGTGTTGCTTTTATGTTAGGTTTTTTTAATGTGAAATTTTTGCTTATAAATTATTTTGCTTATATATTTTGCTATAAATACGAATGCAATAATAACGATTATAATAATCACAATAATTAAGATTATAAAAATGTGTTTTTATTTATGACTATCACTATTTAGGACAGGGGCTGGATTGGTTCCACTCAAGCCTCGAATCGCTAAATTGTATCAGTTATTATGCTAAATTACAGGAGGTGCCCTAGGTGCCCAGTGTTTCACTAATTAGAGAGACCTTGAAAATTTGTATGATCTGTATGAACAACAAACCAGCCAACCCATTAATTTAACATTTGTGCTCAATGCCTATTCCAAATGCAGATTCATATCCTGGTGACTGTTTTGAATAATATTCCTTACACAGACTTCTCCGATCATTTACTCTTTTGTACTTCAACTAGTTGGGCTATTAATGTCCCTACATGATGGTTGAACCCCAACCTTTAAATTTGCGTTCTCGCATTTATTTTAAAATCTCCTTCATATTTGGATACTTGTCATTGTATTTATTTTCTAATGTATACTTCAGCTTTCATTGGCAGGAAAGCTTATGAAGCAATAAGCATTTTTCATGAGTCACAATCTGCAAGGGACTGTTTTGAGTTCCCAGTGTTGATACTGTGTACTACTCCCCACATGGGATTTAAAATTATTTTTCAACCTTGTGTAAACAGACAAATGGAAAAAAATATAGAAAACCGCAGAGCGTGTGTAATGATTATTCCCTTTATATTTTTATTTTTCTATAAAAATATATAATTCCACCAGTCAAAACAGTGGTTTAATTATCTTTCAAGCAGAACAAAAAAGACACAGTAATTGTGTTTTTTTTTTTCTTATGTTGCAATTGAAATTTTAACAGCCAATTAATTCAAGATGAACACGTAAATATTGGACTGATAACACGAAAACAAATTATAAGTATAATACAACTGTATTATGTGAAGGTTTGTTTTTCCACTATTGTAGATGCTCAGTCAGTACTCGACGCTTTTCGCCTACTCTTCTCACCCACAGACATACACACAGACAGCCACTGCAAATAGTAACGCAAATAAACATCAGGGCCTATTTCACCGTTTTAGTGCCTAGTGAAAATTCTTTCACACTAAACACTTCCAAAATTATAAACAGAACAATTCTTCAGTTATAAACATATACCCTATGCGAAAACTACGATACAGAAAGCTAATTACAAAAATATAATTCACGTAATCATTGCAGACGAATGTGGCCACGGTTGTCTGAAGCTTAGAAAGCGTGTAAATTAGATCGATGTGAAATAATTTTACGGATTTAAATAGCGAGCTTCATCTATTAAAATGTATAATTGTATCATGCCGTTTATTTATCTCGTTTCCACCATTGCTATTATAGTAAATGGCATTCTCATATTTTGTTAATGCCATATTGTTCACAACATTAGTAAATAGATATGTAATTAAATAGGCCGGCCCTGATGAAGACAATATTTTTGTCAACGATACATCTGTCGAGTCTGTGTGTGTGTGTGTGTGTGTGTGTGTGTGTCTATATAT
>JAOYSI010001285.1:0-15000 GCA_025775065.1 Hiodon alosoides
AGTAACACTGAGAGTTGAGTGGATGGTGAAGTAACACTGAGAGTTGAGTGGATGGTGAAGTAACACTGAGAGTTGAGCGGATGGTGAAGTAACACTGAGAGTTGAGTGGATATGGAAATGGAAATGCAATATACAATTTATATGTGACTGCTCCACGTCTTATACATGAAGTATTAAAACCTTTTTTTCTGAAAACTGTCTCAAAGGAAAATCCTTTGCTGCCTCTCATAAAATAATCTGGATCACAACTTTTTATCTAACACTAGGCATGAGCAGGCAGAGGTGTTTTTGTATTTTTCTCGATTTTTCAAGTGCATTTTCAGATGTTAAAAGACTATTTGATTCATACTGGGCTAGACAATTTAAGAAAACACTGCACTGCCTTAGGAATAGATAACAACAAACTTAGAATTTAAAAATAATGCAAATGTTATCCTCTGTTGTCTTTAGTAACTTCCATTTCTGAACCCACCTCAGCTGAAACATGTCATTTGCAGGGCATTTGCTATGATAACCTCTCAGCAGCACGATGATTGCTGCAACATTACTGCAACATTACTGCAACATTACGGGAACGCCAGATGTGACCCCAGTGTGTCAGATTCATTTCCAAGATGTGGGATCACTGTCTACTCCCCAATGTACACCTGAGGCCATCATAGAGCCGCAGTCCCGAACAACGCAGCACAATTCTCCATCGTAGAGAGTAAGTGGTAACCCACTAAAGAGTGTATCTTGGCATGTTTCCTTTTGGTTTTCATCTCTGCTCCCAATGGCTCTATACATCTCACAACCTTTACCTTCATGCATTAAAAAAAAAAAAAAAAGAGTTTTAAAAAACAGAAATGTGTGGAAAAATATGGAAAAAGCATATTTGAGATCTTCCGTTCTGATCTGAAATATAAGCTTTAAATCTGGGGAAAAACTGTCCTTCTGGCAGCATTCACACACCCTTTTTGTTCCTAAGGATTTTTGAGGCCATAGGTTAGATGTTACACAATTTATTTAAAGATAATCATCCCAAAGAGTGGGGAGGGAGCCTTACAGTATAACCTCGACCTTTGTAGTGAATCCATTGTTTTTGTGCAGTGCAAGCAACACAGGCCAACACATTCATCATGCCAGGGACACCCTGGGATTAAGGTGTCTCTTCTCAGCAGAAATACAAACCTGAAAAAACTATATCCCATTATTTAAGTGCTAATGTCCTGCGATTAGGCTACATGAATTATACAGAACGCTGTCTTTTCTGTATGGATGCATTGCCATATGGAAGATGTTGCCTCCAAACATTTAGTCCGTACGCAATGGCAACCTTCACGAACTGCAAAAGGAAGAGAAAGGGTTTCTGCACAGTCACTTTCAGTTGTTCCCCGGCAGACCAATTCAGATTCATGTGCTTGTATTATTACTTTCCTATTACTCTGGGTTGAATAACTTCCTTAAGAAGCACCCATACTTTTCACATTAAAGGGAAAGTAAAATATGCATTTTTGAAATCGGAATGTGACGATATCTGACAATATCCTCTCCAAGTTCAAGTGCGCTCTGCAATTCAGAGGTAATTTGATGATTAGATGTAGGCCATTTTGTGTTTAGCTAATTGCTTAATATCCGTCTTTTCAAACGGCGTTTATTAACAGCACACATAGCACACGTTGGAGCTTCAGCAGAAGCCTTGGAGATGGCTGAGCGTCACGACATTGATATTCCAATCTGTTGGCAGAAGCTGTTGCATCGACTGACCCCCCCCCCAAACATATGTCGCTTGATGAAGGTGGAAATAGAAGAGCTGCAAAATCCCGGGCGAAGGCCAGACGACACTCTAATCAGATGGTACCCAGGGCGGCCATGCTCCAGTAGCTGTTTAACAGGCAAGAGAGTGTGTGGCACCGAGGGTGGAAGCAGAAAAAGAAGAAAATGCTCAATGAATGCTGGTAGTTTTTTTTTTTTTTTTTTTTTCCTTCCGCAGCTGGATGGCAGCTGGGTGGCTTTAGTTTGTCTATGCAATACCAGAGGGAAAGGGCTTTGCATCGGGGTGCATGAAATTAGTCTGAACAAACTGGAGTGCCCTTCTGTGTTGCTTGGAGGAGAATGGACAGCAGTAAAAGGGTAATGTTGCGTTATGGGAAATAGGTCTGTGTGCGTGAGCCCAGGTGCCTTTCCCGTGCTTAACCCTTGGCGAACCCTGCTGTAAAAGTGGCTCTTTAACTTTTTGTAACTTTAACTCAAAAATATTGTGCAATCCCCGTCCAGGTCATATATATTTTGCTAGAAGAAATACAAAAAAACAGTGAACATAATGAACCACACACACTCTCACTGTGAGAAAAGGAGCCATGATATGGTATTTTCCTTTTCAAAAATTCAATAGAGATGTGCCCCAAATGACTACATTAACCCTTGAATCCATATAATTAAAGCAGCGTAGCTCTTGAAAATGCAAGTTTTATGAACTAATTTGTGGTTGGAGAAGCTATACTGAGCTTCATCATGCTAGATTTCACAAGAAATCAACCTCACAATTGTTAGAATATATGGGATAAGTATAACATGATTGTGCTATTGGCTGTCTTTGGCCATTTTTCGGTGCAGAAACATTTCCTTTTCAATTTAGCTAGAAACTATGACAAGGAGGACACATGTAAAAATCTGGTAAAATAGGTTATTAAAAATAAAAATCAATTATTCAGGTAAAATCTGTGTTTTCCATGTTTATCATGACATACCAACATGAAATCTTACTTTTAGTACTTTAGGTGTTAAGGTTATGTATGCCTATTAGCATGAAACATCTAAGTAATCTAAGTGAATATTGTATTCTGAAAATGCAAAATTGGCCTTTTAGTCATATTTTGACAAAACTAATTTTGTTAATTTTGTCAGGGATTGGTACAATGAGTATACATACCTAATTTGTTGTTGTATTTGATTTACGGTTCATGAGAAGATTTTTAAAGGTTTTTCATACAATTCTTAATGTTGCAGCGTCTATCTTGATGGACCTCTTAGGTCCCACTTTAACGAGAACAAGGAAATACGTGAGACTTGGTTTGGTATCTCAACATTAAACAGATCAATAGATTCAGGTGGTTGGTGTAGTGCCGCTTTGAATCCAATCACTGCATAACGTGTAATGTGAGTGTGGCATGCATCTCCCTATCAGATTAATTCATAAAAAAGCGACCATGGTATGTCAAATTGAATGGCCATTGCCTGAAATCTGTGGCTTAATAATAATAATAATAAAACACTGAAACAATAGGGATGCTCCAGCCTTACTGCTAGGATCCCTAAAAAGCAGATAAACTGCATATTAAGGATTTACTTTGATGACTGACAGCCTGTGAGATCATTTTCTGTGCATCTCCTGCCACACTTTGCACACCATCTCTGTCCCAGGGATTATACAGTGTTTCAGTTTCCCGCTGTGAGACTGTTGACATTTCTAGAGCAGTCCCACTGCTTTCAAATAACCCAATGTGATTTTACCCACTGTTGGCCTCAAGGATAGGCTTGGTAAAGGATATGGACTGGCTGTCCACAGGAAATATCGTAACAGGCAGAGACTTACTGAAGGAGTAAATTAATGCACTACCTGTCACACCTGGGAATTGGGTTTAATCCTGCCCCGACCAAGAGTGACAGAAAATCATTTTAAGTCGACAACCACAGAGCCGTCTATAGGCACTGAATTGGCGGTGCCAGCTCAGCTCTTTTGGTAAACAAAAGTAGCTGTCACAAACCATCCTGGTTTCCTGGCGGAAGCAAGAGTGGTCTAGCGGTTTCCTTTAAATGGTGCATGCTGACACTCGTCACGAGACCTTCCAGGACACAGGTTCACTACTGTGCGGCGTACCAGGCTCAGTTCGGCATGTTCGGTATTTACCTGGAGTGGTCTGGCGGTTTCCTTTAAATGGTGCATGCTGACACTCGTCACGAGACCTTCCAGGACACAGGTTCACTACTGTGTGGCGTACCAGGCTCAGTTCGGCATGTTCGGTATTTACCTGGAGTGGTCTGAAAAAAAAATAAAAAATTCTGGATAAAATTCACATCTTCTTGAAGAACAGACATTTATTGTATTCTAAACATTTCAACCAGAAGCGTACCCTCACCCATACCAAGTTATGTCTGGTTCGAGAAGCCCTCCCTCTGCTGGAGAGGGTGACTGTGGGCTCAATGCCCATTTTGTGCTTTGGGACCTGATGCAATATTTACAGCTGGGCTAGATCTCCTAATTTGATTGACAGTGACAGGTCCACCGTGCACTGTTCTTGGTGAGACCCGGGCCGTCTGTACAAAGGTTATTTTATCTATACATGGACAGTGGATAGAAACGACGGACTTGTAGGACTGGGGATCCGCAGTCAGCTGCCCCCCTAGGTGAGACACTCCATTGAAAGCTCCAGTCCCGGGTTTAACTCTATGTATATGTGAGATGTTTAAATGTGTGGCCTGACATCTTCGATGTAATCTGTTTTCACATAACAGCTACAAGCTGCACATTATCTGTTTTTTATTTATTTTTGTATATAAAATTCATGAGCTGTTGTAAGACCTTGAGGAGAGCAGAGCTGACATGTCAGCCCGAAAGGAAAGCATGCGGTCTTGTCAGACACCACGTCCCCGGTTGAAATGACAACTCCAAAGGCTCTGTGCTTTGATGGCGCCACGGTGATCTGACACATGGAGTGCCAGGGCCATATGAAGAGTGTTGAATATGTAAAGGCCACCTTGTTAATCAGCGAATAACAAAGGCACATGTTCTGCATCTGCCAGAAATGTGGGGTACGTCATCATCACTGATCATTGGGAGCAGAAGACGAAATTTCCTGACACTGTTGCATGACTCGAGTGTGGTTTTCAGGTGGCACTCGTGAAGATTGTTAATTGCTTATTTTGCAGACATTTTCGAAAGAAATGGACAAAAACAGAATCATCATTTGAGGAAGAAATTAAACGTGACTTGAAACTTAATATGAATTTTTCAATAATGCATTGGCTTTTTGAACTGTGGAACACATATGGAGAATACGTTCCCCAAGTGCCCCACCACATATATATCAAGTTGAAAATAATTCCAGCTATGTGTAAAGGTGGTCTCATTTACTTGAGAGTCAGGTATGTCCTCAAGGTATGTCCTGTTATTTGCATAAAATAGGATGTTTTGCTATTAAATAGAAGGGGTTGGTTCTGGGACACAGTACTGAATTTTTTTTCTATTTCAAATGCCTTTTCTGGGACAGAAAATATTCAATGCATTCACGCATCAATGTATTAAATTTTACTTGGCATGACTCTGATAAAAGTAAATTGCCATGAAAATGTTTTTTTTATTTTCTGCCTTATTTTGTGCTGATTTGCTAAAAACCAAAGCCAGCAAGTATCTGTATCCTGCAGATGAAGGAGGGAGAGGAAAATACCCTCTCTCTAGCCAGTGGAGGTGGAGAAATCTGTCACATCTGTACTGCAGTTACTCACAGCAATTTTATTGTAATTTAACCTCAAGCATTCAGTATATGTATTTTTTTTTTTTCTTTGGGGAAAAAATTCAAGCATCTCCTTCAGGTCTTGGTGCACTAAATAGGTTTTATATCAATCTCAAAACCCATGGCAACCTCCACTACCGTGAGGTCTTTGTGCTCCATTATAGCCCCCAGAACATGATTACAGGGCGTTTTCTCATGGATCAAACACTCTGAACGATCGATGGAAATCAATTCTTCTTTCTTTCCCCCTGCTCCAAACTGCTCACAGACAATGAATTTACTGAGTCCAGAGAAATTGTGGGGCAGGTAGTTAGCATTCTCTGCAAGCTCGGGCCTGGATAAAGAATTCACACATTGCCCAGCATTAGCAGTTGCAGAGCTCTTCGAGAATCTACGTGGGCAAAAGAGCGTTTCTACTTAAAATCGAGAGTGAAGATATTCAGTGACAAATTGATCCCACACAAATGGGGCAGGCCTCCATGGCTCAAGGCTCAATCCTGCACATTAAATATCTTACACCCCGGAAGGGTGCAGCAAGGCATCCAGTAGCCTGACCTGTCTTGCATTACTTCAGGTGAAGTTCAGTGGGTAAACGGGCCATAATGGGTACTCTTGTTATTAGGGTGGTTTTGATAGGCCATGCTGACCCGACAACCTGTAACCAGAGGATGGGAGCAGTTGGACCTCCACTATTCTCTAAAACAACCCTCCGTGACCAGATCCCATTAAGGGAAACAAGTGTTTGTTTACTCCTGCAAAACTTTTTTTAACTGTATTGAAAATTAGCTGTCTGGAGAGGGAGGTGGTCATTAAAAAAAAAAAAAAATAAATGTATTTTAACAATGCTTGCCCTAATCTACACACTAAACGAACATTAATTACTGTAAACTGCATCACACACATTTCAATTCAAAACATGTGAGCAGGTATCAAACAACACCATTGGTCAGCATGTGAGCTCACACAATAACCCTGGAAATAATTTAATAAATTAATTCTGAGAGGGCCATCAAGAAACGTCTCTTGAATGAGACTTGTGCACCATTACCCTGCAGAAAAAATAACTTATTGTAAAAATGTATGGCTCCAATTTAATATGGGAAGTCCAATAAGGAATCCAAACCTACACTGACATGGAAGTGCTGGGCAATAGAGGGTGGTCTAACTCGACGGTGTCCCAGCACACAATGGCACATAGTGGAGAATGCCTTTCTAGAGACACTGCTCTCTCCTCTCTGCTTTAAGCCTTCATGTACCTTGGGCACCTGCTGTCTCTAAACCAACACTGGATAAATCATCAGTCGGAAGACACCCGCCTGGCGGGGCTGTTCATTGTAATTCAGGTCGTCCATCAATACCACAACCCATTTTCTCGGATAAATAAGACAGACATCACGACTAATAAGTCAGACATACAACAGGAAAGAAAGGCGTATTGTCAGAAAGTAATAGACTGGATGTGCCAAGATGTTAACAATTTGGACTGGCGCGCGCCGTTCAACAGCAAAGGGTGGAAAGCGTGGTTATTGACGCACACGGCTCAATCCGCTGCTGTGGGAGCACTCTGACTCAAAGGGATACTGCACGCTTTGGAACTTATAAACAATCCTTAATGACCTAATTGCAATGTCTAATTGCGCTTCGGTGGTATCCGCAGCAACGAGGTGTGAAATTAAAGCTAACCGCGGCGTCCTGTAATAACGCTTGGCTTCCTTGCAGAGCCCTCTGGATCTAATAGGCGCACGCCAGGTATTTGCTGTTGCAGACGCTTTTCTGAAGAGCTCGGCCAGTTCACTGGCAGTGCAATGTGGTATGATGAAAGAGGGAACACGGGGATATCCTTCATTGTCGGCACGACTTATTCGGATCTGTGTTACGCTTCATCAGTGAATGACTTGTCCTTGTGAAATCCGATTCAACGCACCTATCTATTAATTAATTCTTTGCCTTCGCATTACATATTCATTACCCAGTAATAGGGGCAATACATCAAAGCAAAATGGCTAAATACGTTCTAAAAAGATAAGCAGTATTTCAAGAGGGAACGGATTTATTTCTGTTTTAAATGATCCAGCGATGAGCACCTTATATCCGGCGGCTTTGAATGACAGGGGCAACTTGTCAACAAAGAAGAAGACTTGAACATACTTTACTTTAACTATTTTAAGTAGCAGTTATGCTCTCATGGTTGATGTAACCTGGCCATTGTTTAAATGCATTGCTAAAATGCAAACTAACCACTTCACAGGAAACCATCATTTATACAGTAAAACTGACTTTTTTATTCCAATGGTGTCCAAACCTGCCAATAGGATAATAGGCAATTCATTAATTATGCGGGGCAAAATTAGGAAGAAAAAAAGGATGACAAAATGCAGATTTTATTAATGAGCACAGGTGTTTCAAAAAAGTGCAGTGCATGCATTTTAAAATGGAGAGATTCTAATGAGCTTAGCACTAGGTTAAATATATTACCTCAGGATTTGAATTTTAAACATATGAAACGTAGCGTTTTCTGTGTCCCTATCCCACAACTCGTCAGGTTTCTTTCTGTTTCTTGGTCCTGTTAAGCAGAGATATCCCTCTCTGGTGTTAGCATGCCGAAAGGAAAAGCAGATGATGATGAGTCTTTTATCCGTGACCTTATTATTTAACAAAGCATATTAACTGTAGAAGAACGGTTTAAATCATTAGCATGACAAAGGAATTAGTATCAGGCTACTCCCTGGTTTTAAAGAAATGTGGGTCAGAAGAAGTTTTTGATGATCAAGACATGAAGTAAACATGACACTGTCCTCCAGGACTGGTCAGAGAGTGAGTAATGGGGCCACGCTGGGTTTGTTGTTTTATTGATATTGTCACATTAAAAATGGCCACAGCACCAGTACGATGGTGCTTCTAAACGGCGGAGAAGTTAAATGCTTATACAATGAGTTACACAGTTTCATAGGATATTCCCTCCTCTAGGCGACGTCCATAATTCTACTTATCTATATATAGTTGAATATTTATCAAAGCGGTTGATGATACATGTACATCAGCAGTGCCCCAGCTGCTTTAAGGTACTGCCTTTGTATATATAACCTTAGTTCTGGTACAGCATGTGGCTTGTTATCCCGACAACCAAAGAGCTGATTTGGCTATGCTCTGTGTCTCCGCAGGACCACGCACCAAGAAGAAAATCGCGTGTCGAATGTGTGCTTTTAACTCATTTGCATTCTTGCGTAAATCCCTGCCTTTTCCCGCATAATTATTTAATTAAGTCTGTTGTTCTGAAAGTGAACACTGCAGAGATATCTGTTCCCACTGCTTTGCTTTAATGGTGGTCTCCCCCGCCTCCATTCCCCTGATATTTAATGGCACCTGGCAGACGCACCAGCGTCGTATTGCTTTCTTGGCATTTAGACGCGTAATGATTTGCATGTGTAATAATTTACATGGTCATTTGTTACAGTAAATCTCATCTGCAATTTGCTATATATGCTCCATTGTTCTTCTTTTTATTGCGGCCGTCAGAGAGAGTTAAAAGGATACAGCAGGAACTATTGCTGCGTGTGATTTATATGAGCTGTTAAAATGTAGAGTAAGGGGAAATTAGCCTGTTTTGCATATGTTCACAATTTTCCCATCTGCACCTAGCAATTATTTGTTTTCGCTCAGCGTTGAATGTCTTTCACAGGTGAAATTGAGGAGTTCTGGAGTTCAACCACCCCAGGCCATGATCAGACAGCGTCTCTGACTGAGTGGCGTCCGTCACAATGCAAACATGTATCGTTTTCTACCTGGTGGTAGAACAAGCGTGTGCGATTCATATCAATACCCACTGAAAAAAGCCGTGAGATGTTATGCTATGTGAAGCATGTGTTGGTGCACGATAAGTGACATCATCGGTGCACCTCCTTGTCCGTAACTTGAATTTAGTCAAATGTGCATTGATTCTTCAGAGTGGACAAATAGAGTAGTGCGTGTGGTACTGTCAAAATCAAACAATTTATATGATTGTGAAGCCAAACCTTGGGAACCCTGTGGATACAGCCTGTGAAGTACTTTAATTACAATTGCCAATACCACTCAAAACCAACACTGACACCTGTTTACGACAAGACTCCCTCCCTGCTCCGGTGGATCACACTCACATCCTGATTCCCATCCCGCTTCATGTTTTTCTCCCCAGATTAATGTGCAACACGTAGCACATTGTAGCTGAGCGGTGCCAGGTTACTCATCTTCACATTGTATCAGCAGAATGAATGATCCACGGCAATCTCTGGCACACTCTTAGCTAGGATCAAAGTACCTCGCAACTCCATTCGAGTAAGAGGCTCACCTATTCTCATTTATCTAATCAATATTCAATAATAAACTGGGAGCCACAAGTGTTGAGGAAATATAAGCCTTTCTCAATATTTATCTCTATCACCCAGATCTAATATCACTGAAAATGTTCGGCTGATTCGTGTTAGATTTATTTTGCAATTAACCAAACTGCCAGTGGTGTTTATTTAGAGTCTGTTTTAGTCTGATAAATACGGTTTGTGCTCTTGTGAGGCTGGGGTTTTCCCGAAGGGCCTATCAGTTCCGATTTCTCTATAGGTTGTGGAGCTGAACTGAAACGTAGATACAATTGTCATGTGCCCAGGTCCACACAGAGTATAACCAGCAAAGGCAGGGGCACAAAGGCACAGTCTGGCCTGATCCCGTGCTGTGCTGAGCCAGATAGCCCTGACAAACCCTGATAAACTGGGGCCCCATTCCCCATGCATTGTGGTTGATAATATTGTGCCTAAGCACTGCTTGTCAGGGCCAATTTCATTTCCACCTATTTCTTTGGGGCTAGAGGGGGCGACCAAAAAACAAGCTTAACCTCCCTGTTCAAGGCTCAGGTTGCATCGTTATCATTGGTAAAATTCAACATGATCAAGATTTATAGGTATGCTTGTTTTCCACAGTTTCCACAGTACTAATTCTCACCCTGGGGTTTCCATTATTAAGACATAATATACATGTTCACATTGTTGACTTTTGAACCAGCTGCCTGGATACATACTTTATGTGGCCATCACCAGAAACTGTATAACAATAGTTAACGTTGCAGCTAAAATAAAAAACAGTTAGTAAAAAATCATCTGCTAATGATACTAATATTGTCTTTTTATTTTCTATGTTACCAATAGCAAGATATATTTGTTCACATTTAAAAGTGATGTACATTACAATAGCAAGATATATTTTTTCACATGTAAAAGTGATGTATGTTACCAATAGCAAGATATATTTGTTCATATGTTAAAGCTGGTCATACTGCGCTGGATAACTTGACCAAGTCGGTAAAACGCCCATAGACAGCAGTGGCACGATGGTAGGTATACAACAATACTTTTAGCTTCTGGTTTTAGGCAGCCCTGCTTAGGCACGACAGTGGAAACATGGCTAATGTGATACTGTGGGCCCTGTCAGGTCAGTGCTTTTTTTCCTGCAGGTCAAAAGTAAAGGCTTTGACTATGAGTGGTCTGCCTCCTTCAGAACTTTGAAAAGCCTTTTTTATGGTTACCTTTATCACTAGACTCCATCAACCAGCGGTCTAATCTCCTCGTTAGCACGAGAGACAAACATCTGTTTTAGAAGAACATCAATGGATATCACAGAGAGCGCTCATAAGCTCGCATGGGGACGCTCTGCGGATGCAGGTTATGCATTTCCACTGCGATTGACATGCCTGCTGGTCTTGGTGCTGGAATCGCCCACTCCTGCACATACGGACCTCAGCCCTCCTGCTTGTGCAAGAAGATCTGAAGGCGGGTGCTGATTGATCCTGCTGCAGCTGAAGAGGCGTTCATTTATTCATGAGGTCCTCCTTCTGCGCTACGTCTTGGAGCTAAGACAGGAAGGCAGACATGTGACTCCCTTAGCATTCACTGCCTACAGGCCCTGCCATGGCCTGAAAGAAGGGCCTAATATTTCAATACCTGCGTATTTACTGAAACAATTCAGAAAGTACCCAACATAAAATGTATTTAATCATTCTTAACTGATAAAACCTGAGTCAAATACTTTATATAGCTATATAAGTCTCATCGTCACAATAATTTATTAATTTCAGTAAGTATGGAAATAATTTTAGGCCTTTATCTGGCAATTTTTTTTTTTAACATACAGTACAGGTCCTAACAATGAAGACCGTTCTAGTAGTACTGTACACTGGACTTTTTGATTTAATGACTTTTTGATTTCAGTGTGACTTATATGTTAGGCACCTTTACAAAACTTGTCTTAGAGCCAGCTTTTCTGAAACGTCAGCAGAGTTTTAGCTGGCACAAGAAAGCCTTCTAATTATCTTGGGCAAGTAAATCAAACTGAGTCACAGGGCCAAAGTCCTAATGTGAGTCATTTGTATTTGTACCAAACAATGAATCCTGGTGACCCGTAAATTAGTTATTTACAGGTCACAATAGGAAATTAAATTAAACACTTTCATTGAGAAGCGCAGTTCAAATTTGATTAAATGACATGGCCCCAGACCCTATTTGCAACCCCTGCCTTGACTGTTACAGTCAAGTTTACCTACACAGTAAACCTCGGCCTCGTCAATTAAAAGGCAAATGGCAAGAGGATGACACTTGTGTGTTTGGGTGGCACAGGTCACATGGCTAGAAGCCTTGCTTACACAGAGATGTGGAACATACGCGGGTGTGTCATATCTGCTGTAATGGTGGTACCGAGCTGGACCTGACACATTGATAGCTTGCCTTTTCAGTATTTTCTTCTTCAAACGCAACAGAATTTTCAAACTGTTAAAAGCCCCTGATGAGTTTATGTCGAGTGAAGTGCTTTCTATAGTGTCTGTGGTATTATTCTGTTTTTTATTTGATCTTTATTCCGTGCTCCAACACAGACCTGTGTACAGAAGTGTGTCAATAAGTCGAGCCACGGAAAAGGCCATTTAAAGATGCAGTATAGCATTTGAATAATCTGGAGTAGTAGCCCTTTTAATTCACACAGAATTCCGGTTGAATAATTATTCATATCAAGCTCACCACTGGTCTAGACACCTCTTGCAGAAAAAACGAGATGTTCCGCCAGCCTTTCAAATTGTTTACTCCTTTAGGAGTAATTAGTGATTTGTTAAAGTTGGAATTTAATTTAAGCTTAACATTGGTTCTCTTCTGGGGATGGAAAAAAATAACCTAAGAGGATTTTCAAGGTTTTAATCATCAAATTTGACAAAAGATGTTCTTTGTAGGTGTCGGAACCGGGTGCATACAGACCAGTTTAATAGGTAATGGCTGTGATTGTGGTTCTCCTCCGGCATCAAGCTCATCTCACAAAGCGCTGTTTACCTTCCCATTCAAGGATGTCTGGTTGGCGGCGTTGCACCAGCGAGCAACATGTCTGGCTTCCGTTTCAGCATGGCTCACAGACTGCACCCTAAATCTTTTAAAAGCAGCTTTCAGATGAATTCAGAAGCCTCTGTGTTCTCAGAGATTTAAAAATGCTCCAAATGGGATTTGCCGGCACTTACAGACCCATCTTAAGCAAAGGGTCAAACTCGTTATTGAAAAAGGCTTTACAGATGCTTATCGGATATTTTTGTTGTGTTTTGTTCCTGTGATATCCATTCATGGTGGGTGGATGAGGGGGCTTTTACAATCGGCTTTTAGAATCCTATTTTGCAGTGCTGTTTTTGATAAGGACAATTGATTTTTTTGTACACTTAGGTACTTGTCATATTTATATCTATATGTTTTTTTTTTCAAATACTGACCTGTATGTTTAACTGATGATGCACCTTCATATATAGATCTGACATGTTTAGCAGTTGGTCGGTGGGATATCCTGGTCGGTGGGATAGAGCTGTGCTTTTATTTTAAATACTGTATCAAAATACTGAGAAGTCTGATGAGTAAGATTAACCCATTGCAAATAAATCAGTTAATATGCGTGGTGTGAGCAGGAAAAGCAATTAAAGTGAATTCACTCTCAAGGTGACATAGACATCTAACGAAAACAATATGTAATTCACTGAAGGGCATTTGCACTTAAGGGCTATTGGGCAACACAGAAGGAAAATTTAAATTAAAAGGTGTAAAAATTTCATAAGAAACAAGATCGAATGTTGAACAAGTAGAGTAGAGACCTATTCCTTTTCTACCCAGCAATTTCCAATGTAAGACTTCCAAGCGAGTGTGTAACAGAACCAGATGAGGAACGTGAACACCTAAAGAATGAAAGAAGTAGTGGTTTTGGATTATACGTTTCTCATGCCTTTTCAATTCCAATCCTTTCAAATATATAACTAGTCCTCTCCCTACAGAACTCGTGGGGCCGTTTTGAACATGCCATTTTTCATGTTCAGCATTTTTTTACATTCAGGAAACTGCCAATTTGTTGTTCGAATGCAAAAGACGTCAGGGAGAAAGTGCAATGTGGGCTTTAATTGCTCCAGCAGTGTTACTTCTTCAGCAATACCGGGTCAAGTGAACGACAAGAAGAGTGCCGGCCTTTGGGAAGGCCAGGCATGAAAAAAGGAAACAAATGTGTATTTATACATTCATTTATTTGCGAGCTTTCATGGAATATGTGGCGGCAACATTTGGGGCTGGGA
This sequence comes from Hiodon alosoides, assembly GCA_025775065.1. Taxonomy (NCBI): domain Eukaryota; kingdom Metazoa; phylum Chordata; class Actinopteri; order Hiodontiformes; family Hiodontidae; genus Hiodon; species Hiodon alosoides. The sequence goes on from JAOYSI010001285.1 coordinate 14,095, forward strand.
GATAACGTTGTGGCGCGCCCGCGTCAGCCATGCTAAAATGCCTCCAGTGAGCCCCTCAGCAGCTGAAGCCTGGGCATGACAGCCGGAGATAAAGTTTGATTCGACACTGTTCAAATTTGCAAATCAATGCAAACAAAGGCCGTTGTTCCCCGTGCACACCAGGCAAGGCTTCAGTTCTATGGCGCCTGCGGCCCCCGGGGATGAGGCTGGAAGGAGAGGGGCTGGAGGGGGACGCCCCGCCTGTATCTACTGTCTCCTGCGTCGGCTGTCTCCCTTCGAGGGAGGAGAGCGACAGTAGAGCCTTTCAGCTGAGGTCATCTTGCCTTATCTTCTCTTTCAGGGCCAAAATTAAAAGGGGAGAGGAAGAACCGCCCGGTGCTTCCCTTTTAGTGGAAGTCATAAAGCGACTGCAACAAAGTGCAGTGGTTATGAAGCAAACAATGTGGTCTTTCTTTTCTTTTTACCTTTATGCCTCAGATGCCTCCCTGAACACAGAGTGGTTTTAAAGAAGAGCCGGATGGCACTGAATACATTTGCATGAAACAGTGCGCACAGAATTGTTGAAGGACCAGCATATGGTGACCTGTATCCCAGGCAGGGAAAAACTGTCCCTGGCCCATTTAAATGATAGTGTCTAATGTGTTTAGTACCAGTTGTTCAGCACATGACAATGCCCTGGTTTTTTATTCATTGAAAACAAATCAGGTAGAATATCAAGATGCAGACGTCATATGCATAGATTTCCCATTGATCTACAGTTATCATGACCAAATAAGCACAAACATGGTCAAGCAAAGGATCTGTAGCAACTAAGCAATACAAGTTTTCAAATAGGTTGTTGTGCTTTCGAAAAGCCCCTAATTTTGTAAAGAAGGGTTTAAAACAAGACATAGTATAAATGTTGAA
>JAOYSI010001286.1:0-17295 GCA_025775065.1 Hiodon alosoides
CCCCCCCCCCCCCCCCCCCCCCCCCCCCCCCCCCCCCCCCCCCCCCCCCCCCCCCCCCCCCCCCCGCGCGGGGCCGGGGGGGCCCCCGCGGCCGGCAGCAGTGAGGAGGATGGAGCAGACTGTGGAGCTGGATTAGGGTTGCGATTTGCAGGAGCGAGGGTGGGGTTTTGGAGTTGGGGCGGTGGTGGGGCTGGTGGAGGAGGCGTGCCATACAGAGAGACTTCACCAGCCCCACCTGTGCCACCTCCAAGCAGCAGAGAGTGAGCGTGGGAGTGAGAGTGGGAGTGGGAGTGGGAGAGGGAGAGGGCTGGGTCAGTGATACTGCTGGCCTGGTACACCCGCTCCTCGCTCTTAAATTCGAACCCTGGTTTCACCCGGTCCCTGTGGGCCACCGTATGAGGGAAACCCACCCCACCAAGCCCACCGCCCATCCCCCCTGGTCCAGGCCCACCCCCTCCGTGACCTCCGACCCCTGGACCCCCTTCCAGACCGCCTCCATATAGGAAGCCCAAAATGGCAGCTGCCGTGGCAGCATCAGTGGGCAGGTGATGTGGGTGGCCCAGTGCCGGGTTCTGGGACTGGGGCAGGAAGAAGTATGGGTGGACATGAGGGTGCGCATGTGGATGGGCATGCGGGTGTAGGTGCGGGTGATGTGCCTGAGCCCGACTGGCAGCGCCCAAAGGTGACATGGCATGAGGGCGGGCGTATTCACTGAGAGTCCTCAACGCTGGAGTATCTGGACCGAGATAAGGGCCTCCTAAACCCACCCCTAATGCCCCCTGGGGATTTCCCACCACCGCTGATGCACTGCCCATGGATGGTATGAGCAGGGAATGGGGCAGAGAGTGAGAGAGAGAAGGGTGCAAGGGATGGGAGGGATGGAGCGAGTGAGAGTGCGGGGGGTGGTGCGAGGGATGGTGAGGGTGGGGGTGAGGCGATGGGTGGGCCACCGGGTTGCTGGAAGAGGTGGAGGAAGATGGGTCTAGAAGAATTGAGGAAGACGGGGGAAAGAAGAGAGAGGATGCTGAGCGCCCTCCACCCACTCCTCCAGTGGAGCTACTGTGATTCTCCTTCTGTGTGAGAGAGGGAGGGAGGGAGAGACAGAGGATCAATAAAAGAAACACACGGTGGACCCAAACATTGCAGGAAAATTAATTATCCCATCTTCGTTCCCACAACCTTAACATCATTCAGCCCTCTTTACACCCTCTGGTCCAAGCTCCATGTCCTTCTCTCTAGCCCTCAACTTCTCCCAGAACTTACCTGAAGGTGCCTCTCCAGGTCTCTCTCCCGCTCTCGCTCCCTCTCCCGCTCCCTCTCTTTCTCCCGCAGGTCCCGAGCTCTCTGCTCTGCCTCCCTCCTGGCCCGTTCGATGGCCTCGTTACGCTTCTTCCACAGCTTGGAGCCGTCCAAGGGTACAAAGAGGACGTCACTGCGGGCACAAGAGTTTGCACTGCCCCTGTCCAGTACCCTGTGAAACCTGCAACCAGAACGTCACCATGATGACATTGTGACGTCTTTAAAAATACTAGCAGCAAAGTGCATTTTCTAACGGTTTAATGCGTGAAATGTGCCATTAATGTGATGTAGTAAACAGAGGAACGCGCTGAGCAGCTGGGCTTAACACGTGTTCCGGAATTAAAGACAATAAAATACAAATCCCAACTCAAACCAAAGCAGATGCCCACCCTCACTGACTAATCACCCAGTCTCACCGTGCAGATTGGCTGGCGTGGATGGGGATATCTACTGGTTTGGGTTCTGGGGAGGGGCTTCTGAGGACAGGAGAAGGGCTCTCTATGTCCTCCCTTTCCTCCACAGGCTCTTCTTTAATGACCGGGGGTGGTGGGGGAGCTGAGGATGAATCCGTAAGCCCATCTCCGGAAGGGGAATTGTTTGAAGGAAGGACTGAACTACTACTACCAGGTTCTCCAAGGGGTGGAAGAATCTTCGATGTGTTTGAATTGTTTTGGGGCGAAAGGGAGTGAGTGTTGCTGTTACTATTTTTATTGGTATTGTTACTACTGCAACTATTGTTGCTACTCACCAGAGTGTTAGCATTGTTGTTATTTGTCTGATAAGAGCTATTAAAAGGGGCATGGCTATTCAAACTGCCATAAGGGGCATTTCGGCATCCTGAGGAGCAGGTAGTGGCCGTACCAGATACTGGAAGTGGAATACTGGATGTGGGATAGGAGGCCGATGGAAAGGAGGGGAATCCTGGCAACTGATTGGCCGAGGGACTCGGAAGGGGGGAAAGGGGAATGGGTGGAGTCATTGTCTGGTTGGATGAAGAATGCGGTCCTTGACGTGTATGATTAGAGGTAAGAAGTGGCTGAGAAAGGGAAGAAGGAGCTGGGAGAGGCGGCGGAGGGGGTGGAGGAGGCGGAGGATAGGGGGCAGAGGGAGGGCGCGAATGAGAAGATGAAGATGAAGGAGACAGGGTTGGGGGTTGGGGGCCAGTGCGGTTAGGGTAGAGATTTGATTGGTTATTGTCTCTCTCTCGCTCCCTCTCTCTGGGCTGCGCAGGGGTTATCGGGCCTGAGTAGTGAGGGTGAGAGGAGTGGGGAGGCGGAGGCCCTCCAGAGAACTCTCGACCCAGGCTGACGGCTGAACTAGGGGAGCTGGGACACTCTCTCGGGGGTGCAGGTAGAGAGACAGAGGATGGAGGCAGAGCAGAGGGGTAATCCTTTGCCCCAGGAGGGGGGTATTCTCTGAGAAAGTGGGATGTAAGAGTGTCGGCACCAGAGGAGCTCTGAGAGGGTGTTACTTGCTGTTGCGGCTGCTGTTGTAATGTGAAGTCCATCGAAGAAGGGTAATCCCTGTTTGTGGGGGTCTGAGGCTCAGAGAGGGGTGCCAGGGAAGGCGGGGGAGGATGGTTTTGGTTGTTTTGGGGTGAAGTGGGGGGATCGCGGTTTTGAAGAGGGGTGGCTGGTAACCCACTTGTTGAAGCTGCAACGTTTCCAGTGGGGGTATTGCCGGTGTTGGGGTTGTTCCCTACTGCCTCACGCAACTGCCCCGAAAACTCCCCCCACCTGCTCTCCTTCTCCCGCGTGTGTCCCACTCCAACCGGTCCAAAGTCACGAGTCTGCGATTGGCTCTGACTCTGCAAGAACTCTCTTCCGGTGTCTCTCTCCCTTTCTCGCTCTCTCTCTCTTGTTGGAAAACCCGATCCGTATTCACGAGGTCCTGATCCAGATCCTTGTGGGCCTAATCCGGCATATTCTCGACTCTGGCCCACTGACAAATTCCCAAAGTCCCTTCCTTGGTTCCCACTTGGACCAGCGATACTGCATGCATTTACATTACTACTGCTAGCCGCACTACTACTGCTGCTGCTGAGGCTGACTGAGAATTCCCTACTGATCTCTCTTCCTCCAAACTCCCTCACTGCTCTTTCCCTCTCAACCCCCCTTTCTCTGTCCCCAGCTGCGTACCTGGGAAGGTACTCTCTGTGCGGGTGGGGGTGGGGCAGGTAAGGGGGGTGCGAAGAGTGTCGAGAAGAAGGAGGGTTGTAGACAGAGGGCAATTGTTGCTGCTGTACCGGAGGCTGTTGCTGGTGCGTGCGGTGGTTACCAGGGTAACGAGAGTAACCCCAACTCCCCGTGCAACTGGAGGCTCCTCCTCCCCACCCAGTGGGGCTATAGTGATGGGGATGAGTGGGAGGCAGTGGTTGGGGAAGAGGGGTAGTTTGGGGTACCAAGGAAGGTGGAGCAGTTTTTTCCACTAATTTGTCAGTATTTTCCTGTTTGTCCACTTTGGGATCTGTTGGCAAGTTCTGTCCCAGTTCCAGTGGCTTCAAAGCAGGGGGTGGGGGCAGAGGTGGAGGATGGGAGGCAGTGGGGTTGGTATGGGGGTATTCTGCTCCGACCACTTCACCCTTGGACACACACTGAGTGTTAGCTTTGGAGTTGATTCGGTGACTGAGCGTGCTATCAGTGGCTGCGGGTCCACTGTAGTCCATCTTATTCATATGTTTAGACTCCAGAGGAAAGTAAGCCTTCCTGTTATTGTTGCTGTCGCTTACCAATTCCCCTGCTCCGCGGAGAGAGAGACTAAGAGAGGGAGATGGCTTTAGAACAGGGTTTCCCTCCATCCCTCCACCTCCATCTCTCTTTTCCCCACTTCCAGACTCTTCTCCCCTGCCTGTAGTTCTCCTGTCATCACCTCCAGACTTTATCTGAGCTCCCTCCCTTCCCCTTCCACTTTCCCTTTCTCCTTGTTTTGGTGATTCAGGGGAATCAGATTCAGAATCCAAACTAGCCAGAGGGGAAGCAGAGAGACTCGGAGAGGAGGAACGGTTGTCCTGGTCAATGTCCCGCCCACTGCTCAAGCTGCTGCTGCTATTAGCTAAGCTCCCTCCAACGGAGCTTCTGCTGCCCTGTGATTGGCCATCTTCATTATCACTCTCCCGTGATTGGCTTGTACCAGAAGGTGGGGGTGGAACAGTGGTAGAAGTGTCAACTGGATGAGCTGAAGTTGGGGGATTACAGGCAGAGGAATCCTGATAGCAAAAGATAAATGGATTGCTTTTAAATATACCAATATATACTGACCGGTGATGTGGTACTACGGTAAAAAAATACACTTAACTGACCTGTACTTTCTGCCTTTTGGGTGGAGGCACAAGTCCCTCCCCCTCACTTTCAGAAGAATCATGGCCTTGGGATCGGCGATTGACACGCCCTACAGCCAATTCCTCCCCGGCCGCTCTCTAGTATCATGGTCAACCACAGTATTAAAAGACAAACCCATAGTGATTGGCAACCATATTAAAATTATGTAAAGAAACACTGAAATAATTAAAGACAAAGGGGCCGACAAAAACACAAATGCGAAAAAGAAAAAGAAAAAAGAATAGTGGGTTTCCAATTCTGGTCCTGGACAGCCTCATTCGACTTGGTTTCATAATGCAGCCCAAGATCACTTAAGTGGCATTTCGAGACAATTGCATAGGAGATTTAGGGCCAGCTATATGGACCAGCTGAATTGGGACTCTCCAGGACCAAAGTTGGAAACCTCTGGCCTAACATATTGCATATATAGCACTTTGTGTGTGGCAATCACGAAGGCGGTTCCATAAACACGCACACAGTTGCTCATTAGAGATGGCAGAGAACGCCACAAACTGTCAAACACTTTTGTCACACACTACGGCTGACATACACACACGTGTACACACATTCTCAGCTACTGAGGGTGTGATAGACTCACAGTCTGCCTGTCACTCCGTTCAGCACGAGAAGGGCTGGGGTGCGGGCGCCTACCCCTCCTCTCCTCACTGCCCCCCCGCCTCCGCCCACTGCGCATGGGCATCTGGAGGGAGAAGTAGAGGAGGGCAAAAGCAAGGTGGTAAAGGAGAGGGATTTCAGAAGGGCAAAAATAGCAACATCTGCACAGAACATGTGGATCTGTCAGCATCCAGTGAACCTTCAGCTCCAAAACCTCAAAATTAAATGAATAATCGTGCGTCCTCATATTCCTGGGTCACCATGCACGCTTAAACACAGCAATGCGCCGAAGTGGTGAGATAAAGGCGGTTCTCACCGATTCTTTGTGAGTTCGAGTTTTCATTGTTGCCGTTTAACGCGGTCCATTTCTTTGCACAAGCGATTACAAGAACTATATTCTGGGGCCTTGAGTTTCCGTGTGCGCAGGATATTAGACCATCTTATTTCAAAAACCTGAAAAAAACAGACAACAATAGGATCAAGGCCAAGCCCTTTCAAGAATAGATTAAATCACTGTGTAAATAAATGTGGTAACTAAATCCTTTGTTATATTCATTAAATTAGTGTCTATCGCTGTACTAATATGCACCTGAGATTCTAAACACAGTTCCCAAATACCAGCTCTGTAGAGTTATTCAGACCCAAGCACAAAACAGTGCACTGCAGTGCAGTTAAACACACTCCAATCCAGTGCAACGCACACAGGTCATCCACCTGAAACTAGGTGTGATTCCAGCTGCTTCATGGCCGCGCTGTGATTCAACAGCGTGGCATGATCCCACATGTACACCAAGGCTGTGTACTAGCAACACACGCTTTGTGCCCACACATGCAGTGAAAACCCATGCATTCTGTACACATAGAATACATACACTGTCCAGAAAGCAAACGTGTCAATGAACCATGCAACAGCACTTTATGTTCACAAAACACACACAATGAAAGAGGCTGCATAGTAGTAAATATAGTTTTACACGCCACATGCTACCCATAAAGACATGCTTAACAAACAGAAAAAATACCCATGGTATAGCCAAATCAAAACATTTAACAAGAGTAGCTGCTAGCACAAACTATTGCCAGCACAGGTACATAGAGGAGGTACAATCCACTTTGTAAAAACACATTCTCACTTTCAATAATGCACTACTGTAAACATTATTAACACTCGACTGCATGCACTATAAACACATAATTTTGTTTTAGCTACTGTATCCATTACCATGATTATGAGATAGCATTTTACAGTAACATCATGCATAAATACCCTCCAGGTCTTCTTTGAACATAGCTGAAGACAATATACACCGGGTCACGCAACACACAATTTCATGCTATTTCCCCCTTTCTCAGTGCACACATACCACCCGCCAACAACAGTCTGCTTCAGCACAGAATCCATGGAAACATAGAAATACGGAGCATAAACCACACGCACAGACATACACAAATACTCAACGATATATGTTAGCTCGCGCCCTGCCTGCATCACATGTACTAAAAATAAATGTGTGATGCATCGCAGCGTGTCTTTTCGTAAGAATGCAGTTGCACATCGCCAAATATGCAACGCGACGTCTCTTTCTTCTTATGCTTGTTATTGATACACATGCAAAAGATATCGGTTCATGCTATACTGTACGCTTCGCTGTATTTGACTTCACTGTACCGAGTGTGAAGCCACTGTGTGCAACAAGGCACATAGTATTTAGAGGGAGGGATCGTATGTGTTAACTATATCACTGACTATTTTCCCCTTTAAAGGGGGAAAAAAGCAAAATAGCGGAATAGAATTGCGAAAGGCACGGATACGTCTTGCTGTTTGGGTGCGTGTGTGTTTTAGATTAATGGTACCATCCATTAATTGGGGGAGGGGGTACCTAAACATGTATTACATTTTATACGTTTGACGTACAAAGAGAGTCTAACGTGTACAATAAGAACGGCTAAAATATAAGCATCCATTTTCGCTTCTCCTTACCTATGATATCCAGCGATGCGTGTCCCTCCTCTCTTCTCCCTCTTTCCACTCTTTCTTTCTCTCGTTTTGCACTTTACGTTGACATTTACACACACGGAATCACATTGTAACGGCGACGTAAATAATTCAGATATTTCCCCTTTCTGGAGTCGGCACAGGAAAAGCGGGGTGCTGCTGAAGACTGTACAAATTGATGCGTACGGTTGCCTCCCCCACCCCCTTTTCTCCCCCTGTTCCTTTCTCCCCCTCTCCCTCTCCTCTGTCAAGACGACTTGCACTTTTTGCGGTCGGTACATGCACAATCAAACGAAGGAGGGGAGGGGGGATGCACAGACAGAGCGAGAGAGAAAGAGAGAGGAGAGAGAAGCTCAATTTGCATAGATTCTCAAGGAAAGGGGCAGCGAGGGACGAGGAAAAGGGAAGACGGACAGAGGCCCAAAACTAACAAAAATACGGAGCAAGGAAATAAACATCCCCTTTCTCATTGCCAGTCCCCTGCTATATACACAACTAATGGACAAGGTTACCACGTATTAACTAGCCCTATGTGGCAGAATAGAATAGTTTGCTACTGTTTCACTGTAACACCCACCCCTCCATTTTAATGCATTTAGTCCAATATAAACCATAGTGTTCCATTACTATTCTACGGGTGAGCTTAGTACAGCCCCCACCCCCGCAAGGAATAATGAATGCCCAAAACTTTCGTCTGTCATACATTTACTCCACCGATAGAAGCACAACTTTTTTTTATACTTTTCAAGTAATTTGAGATCGTTCGATTCTACTTTCATTGGATCTTCCCGAATCTGAATAAAACAAAATGCATCTGGCTACTGCATTACCATTTTACACTATTTATTTTTTCCTCCCAGCGCGACCTATCTGACTGTTTTTGCACGCTATAAATACGGTGTGTCGAGGCAGGCTGTACTCTGACCCACCCCTCTCCCTCTCCCTCTCCCCCTCCCCAGTCGTTTTTTTCAAAATATCCTCCTGTCCCGTCTCCTTTTGTGCTGTATCCATAGTAACCTGGGGAAAAAGGGAAAGCGCGTGCGCCATATGAAGAAATCTCATACTCCCTCTGCTGGTACATTTGGAAAGAACATCACATTGTGATATCGATTTTATAAACATATTTTTACATGTATCCACTTAGACAGCTGCATATTTACGGAAGCAATTCAGGTTGAGTATATTGCTCAAGGATAAAACATCAGGGCTGGCGGATAGATTTGGCCCTATGGATAATTGAGTGTAATCACGTCGAAAGCACCCTGCTGAAGAATAGTTATCAATGTATTTCTCATTTTAGTTATAGGGTTTTCTTGATAACGGAAGAACATTAGAGACATTATGAAGAAGCGGATTGTTAGCAAATTACTTTAAATTACTGAACAGTAGTAGTGCTGTGAACCAAGGAGTAACTGATATACTGTTCTTAAAAGTGTGAGCTTGAGGAAAATTAATACAGCAAAGTATTATCTAAGCATTCCATGTTATCGATGCAAATAAATTGTAAGAAAAAATGCCAAAAACTTTCTACCATGTTCTAAAAATAGGCTTTTTTGTTTGTTTGTTCTTGACCAAATCTAAAAGTGTAACCACCTGATCAAATTGCCAAATATTTGTCATATTTTCTACTTTTTAAATATACCTAAGACCAAATCAAAACTATGGCAAGTTTTTGTTGGTATATTCTTTTTTCTATTCGTAAAAAAAAAAGCTATCAAAGTCAGTTATGGGTTGCCAAATTTTGATTGGGTTCCTTGCCCTAATTACATCTGAAATACATCAATCATGACTGTTAAAATGTAATTTTAAAAACTATATTCCAAATAAATAATCTTTATTATGTATATCTAAGGTGGAAAATACAGTCCAATAAAACCAAATGAAATCACTAAATCAGAATTTCCAAGTTATAATTTCTGCTCTCCAGATCCCTTCTAGACATCTAGACATCTCAAGTCTTGTATTAATACATAGTTGCATAAAGTACACATAAATGCAGTTTTGGTCAAAATGACTAGGCTTGTGAAATTATATTAAATACTGTTCTGCATATCTTTCAGCGCAATGGCACCTGACGTATTTTCATTTTCACTACATTATCAATTAATTCACAACACCTATAGCTGTCTCAAAATCCCCATATTGATACTAGCCATTTTAATGAATTTGTGGTTTTACAGTGGTTCACTTTTCTTACTTAGATGACAAAACAATCTTAGGCACAATAATTCCTTAATTCAAATTCAAATTCAAAATCCTTTATCAGTCCCACAACGGGGAAATTCCCAATGTCACAGCAGCAAAAGATACAAAACCAGTATAAAAACATACACTCTAAAATAAACAAACAATAATTAAATAGAAATAGAAATAAAGAAAATAATAAACAATTATATTTACAGTATTGACACGATCGCATTAATTGTTTATCAGTCCTGATGTGTGCGCATTCTGTCCATGCAGTCTACTGGGAGCGGTGCAGATTGTAAAGTCTGACAGCAGCAGGAAGGAAAGACCTGCGGTATCTCTCCTTGACACAGCGCGGGTGCAGCAGCCTATCACTGAAGAAGCTGCCCTGTGTCTTAAGAGCATCCTGCATAGGGTGGGATGAGTTAAATATTGAAGATTTTTTTTTTGTAATAATAATAATGGCAGCCATCGTATATGATTATGGGATCATATGTGATTCATGTTAATAATTAATTAAATTTCATTTTGAAATTCCTGAAATTAAAAGGCTTTATAAGCATAGAAAAGCATTTTTTTTTGTTTCTGATTATGAATTGTATACAACTGTTTACATTGTGAGATGGCTGAGTGTAGTGTTTCCAGATCTGTTTCTGTACATCAGAACATACATTAACACATTTAAAATAATTTTTAAACGCCTTTATGTTTCAAGTGTTCATCTTCAGAAACATCTCTTACCTAAGCCTTTCTCATGTGGCTACTGGGTTACTTCTTAGACAGGAAACATGATATGTGTTATTCTTTGAATCTACCATAGTATGTGTTTAAATATGGTCCAGAACAAAAACATACTGTGGGTCAAAACTGTTTGTTGAGAGAGGTCAAAGTAGGGTGGCTGGAATCGCAAAGCTAACAAGCTGACCGCAAATAGGCAAATAATGCGCAGTAGTTAGTAGTGTGCAGAGTGGCATCTTGAAACGCACAAATCTTCAGTCCTTGACAAGGATCGGCTATTGCAGCAGATGACCACATCTGGTTCTACTTCTATCAGCTGAAAACAAGAAGAAGCTACTCCAGTGGGCACATGATCACCAACACTGGAAAATTAACGTCGAATCCCGGAGTCCATGTACCCATCCTGCCAGGTATCAACGGTACAGGATGGTGGCGGTGGCTTAATGGTGTGGGGAATGTTTTCCTGTAACACATTAGGGCCCTTGATACAAACTGAACAACATTTGAACGCCACAGTGTATCTGAACATTGTTACTGACCAGCTTCATCTCCTCATGGCTACGATTTACCCTTCCTCACACGTTTACTTCCAGCTGGATCATGTGCCATGTCACAAAACATACATTGTCTCAGAATGGTTCTAGGACAGACGGTTCTAATGAAAGCAAGTTCAGTTTACTTGAATTCCCTGTGCAGTCCCCAGATCCAATTGAGCATCTTTGGGATGGAATGGCCTGCTTGCAGCATAAATGTACTGCTGTCCAATCTACTGCAACTGCGGGATTTCATCGTTCCAGCATGGACCAACATCTCTGTGGAACGTTCTTGACACCTTCCAGAATCCATGCCACAAAGAATTCAGGCTGTTCTGGAGGCCAAGGGAGTTCTGACCCAGTACTAGGTATGATGTGTGAACCTAATAAACAGGCCACTGAGCATATAAGACTGACGAAAAGCCATTAGTATTTTAAAATAAATCCCATGACCTGTTGAATTTACTTGTTTGATAGACTTTCATACATAACAGGTTATGCCATCCTCATTATCAAATTCGACCTGAAAGGATTTGCTCCAAAATAAAGCCTACAATTTTCTTTATTGCATTATCACCAAAACCGTTTAATCTGCTATGATAATAATAGGTGATATAAAATGTAAAAAACCCATAATCTTTTGCACCACACTGGCCTCTTCCCCAGTGTCATTTTCAGATGTTCGACAAGTTTATAATTCAAACTGTCTAGTTGAAAGACTCCTTTCCCACACACAAGAGAAACCGACACAGTGGTGGTGGTTGTTATCATCATAAGTATATCTTTATTCTTTGAACGATTTTGTGGCAAGCTTTGTATTTTTGATAGTAATTCTACTGACAGTAATTCAAGTAGCAGGGAGACAGAATGCCATGAGTATGGGAGTCTGGGAGCAGGACTAGGGCAAAGAGAGATAAAGAAAAGAGACAGAGAGGACAGATATAGAATGGTGACAATGGTGAGGAAACAGATACAGAAACTGGAGAGAAAGGAAAGAAACAGAGAGCCAGGGAGTTTTGGGGTTAAAGAAGGAGAACTACAGAAAGTGCTAGTGGGTGTCAAAAGTGAAAGACAGAGAGACCATGCTACACACTGTGATTTTTGTGTGACCTTTTTTATCTTTTATTGAATAAAAGCTGTCATTTGCGGCTCTTTAATTTGTCTGTTAATATGCACATTCCAACTGTTTTGTGCCAGTCAGGCAGGTTTCGTGTGATTCTGCAGCTATTTGTTGATGTGTGACCCCATGAGTCAGTGTGGCCCACTCTATCTGTGCGTCTGGCTGTTCTTCCTATGGTTTTAGAAGTGCGTGTGTGTGTGCTTGCGTCTCTCTGCTGTGGTGAGTCTGTTTTACAGAGCACTGGGGTTTCGGAAGTTGTGCCCAGCAAAGCGAGCTTGATCGCCCAACTCTTCCTCAATCCTGAGAAAGGAAGAGAGAGAGAGAGAGAGAGAGAGAGAGAGAGAGAGAGAGAGAGAGAGAGAGAGAAAATGATACACTCATAACCCTATCCCTAACCCCAACCCTAATGTATTCGATTTATGTTAAACCATATATAACATATGTTATCTTACTGTCTAATTCTCATTGCCACTGACTGACCTCATCAACTGGTTGTATTTAGCCAGACGTTCTGATCGACAAGGCGCTCCGGTCTTGATCTGATTGGAGGAAAGACACAGGGGTTAAACTGAGACGCATGACACTGTTTCACAAAGAGTGAGGAAGACACGTCACAGGAAATCTGGTAGTACATCCTGGAAGTCGTGCCTTTCTTTCTTTGCATCAAATAATACGCATGCACCATGAAAAAAAAAATCCAGACCTTATTCTTCTTGAAACCTTGGTTGCGGGGGGATATATACGGTCGCTGACTGATAAACCGCCAGGAGTAACGGTCGCAGGGAATGTTTTAAGTGTACATGCTTGATCTACGAACATTACCTGTCCGGTGCACAGCCCCACCACCAGATCAGCAATGAAGGTGTCCTCGGTCTCCCCAGAGCGATGGCTGACCATTACCCCCCAGCCGTTCTCCTGGGCCAGTTTGCACCTGAGAGAGAAGGAACACGGTGCTTATTATGGGATTGGGCTGAATTTTGGACACTGGATATTGACGACAATAGCACTTACAGAATTTTGATGATTTTTTAAAACAAACAAATACATAGAAATATTTAAGCTGACAGTCAGATTATTGATCACATCTAATAAAATGGCCATTGAGGGAATTTCACAGACCTCAATTGGTCCTGTTTGGGGAAATCAGTCAGCTAACACATCCCAATCACCTTCTGAAACATATCGTTTAGACCTAGACCAGAAGGTTTGTGGCATGATCATATTTTCTAGGCAGTACATAGCCAGGTACTGATGTGACTGAGAATGGGTACATTACGCTTGTATAGCTTCGGTGACAGAGCCGATCTGATTGACTTTGAGCAGCAAGCAGTTGCACGCCCTCTCCTCCACAGCCTTCTCTATCCGCCGGGGGTTGGTCACAGTCAGGTCATCGCCCACCACCTGGATCCCCACAGAGGCCGTGAGCTGGGACCACGCTGGCCAGTCGTCCTGGTCAAAGGGATCCTCTATAGACACCACTAGCAGGAAGGACGGGCAAACAGTAAGGCAGGTTAAATGCAAAAGTATTAAACACAGTTCTCCATCTTTTCTATCTAGCTCTTCCGTTTACCGGTGTCTGACAAGAGTCTATTTTCTATTGCTAAATGTTACCATGCTGAATGGTGGAGTGGCGTTCATTTAAATCATGAATGCCCATTTCCTGTCAACATTTTAAAATAATCAGAGACCATAACTTAGGTTACTGCCTTTGCAATCTGACCATACCCTTAGATTGCTTTTAAACATGTTTTGGTGAAGTGCATGTTAGGGAAGGTGGAAAAGGACCAGTGATCAAAAGAAAACGTGCATCCATTTAGGCAGCCATTAATCAGTGGAGTTCGGTCAACACTTCCAGTCCCACAGGTGGATATCAGTGGCAACGCCTACCTGGATAATCGTTGACAAAGCTCTGGTATATCTCAGACAGTTCCTCTGCGCTGATGTGTCTGTCTGGGTTGGGGGGAGATTTGAAATCCAGGTCGTACTTCCCATCACGGTAGAACTCTGAAGCTGCCACATCCATCCCTATCACCACCTTATCTGTGAAGCCTGCCTTCTCTATGGCCGTTTTCAACAGCTCCAAAGCTGAGGGGAAGGGAAGGCCCAAACGTAGAGAGACAATTCACCACAATCATAAGGTATCAAATGGAGGAATCGCAGGAAAACGCAGGCGGTCAATCTAGTGTCCTACCCTCGCTGTTCTCTAGGATGTTGGGAGCAAATCCGCCCTCATCCCCCACATTGGTGGCATCCTGGCCGTACTTTTCGCGGATCACTTCCCTCAGGGTATGGTACAGTTCTGCCCCAACACGCAGGGCCTCCCGGAACGACTCGGCCCCCACTGGAAGCACCATGAATTCCTGCATCGCCAGCTTATTGCCCGCATGGGACCCCCCATTGATGACGTTGAAGGCCTGAGAGAGATGGGAAGAAAGCAGAGAGACAGAAACATAGTGAAGTCTATACATATGAAACACATTCAATACGTCTGAAACAACACCGCCGGCATGGCAACCCCACCGCCTCCCCAGCTACTGTAAAAGTACATTAATAGACCTACAGGAACTGGAAGGACAAGCTCAGTGTTTCCTGCCAGGTCGGCAATGTGGCGGTACAAAGGAACGCCTTTCTCTGCTGCACCAGCTTTGCAAACAGCCAGGGAAACACCCAGGATTGCATTGGCCCCAAACTGAGCTGGAGAATGGAGCATGGATCGAGAAAAATAATGAATAATATTGACAATATATAGACAAAAAGACAAGATAACAAGATTAACCCACAATGGGCGCTCAACCGTGGTCCTCAAGTCGTCCCAGTGTTGGCAGGCTTTTTGGTTCCAACTCGCCTCCTAATTGTTGACTTGAATTCATTATTTGGATTAAAAACGATCTCAACCAGCGTCTCTAAATTTAAATGAGATGCTAATTGAGAGGTAGATGGAAAAACTGCAGGTACTGCAGCCCTTGAGGACCTGGGTTGAGTACCATTGACCTTCACTACTCTGGAAGTGGGTATAACATTTAAATGAATATCAGTAACATTAAATAGAATTTCACAAACAATCTCGAATAGTGTCTAAATTCATAAATGACCTTCAGAAGAAAAATAAGCCCAGTGAGGTACTGGGCTTTGCACATTTGTTACCGCGGGTGAGAACTTGGTTGAGAAATCTACAAGTTTAGTGACATATTTTGATTCATCCCTTTGTATTTAGTTTGGAACTGCGCCGCTCACACTTATTTTCAGTGCCATCCAACTCGATCATCACGTTGTCCAGCTTCTCCTGCTCGAGTACGCTGACCCCCTACAACATATAACGGAAAAACATTACGACTAAACACAATGTAGATCCTTCCCCACATCCCCAACCTCTTTCCCTCCGCTGCTGTGACATTGACATCTGCAGCACACCCACTCACACACACTGCAAACACATCCCCAGCACCAGCTGCGCTACACTACCATTTAACTGTCAAAATCTGTGCAGCGATGCCTACAACGTGACAACCACCTCCCGTCGCTGCCTGCGTGTTTACACGCCCTGCGTGTTTAAGAAAGCGTATCGCTGCTGGAGGAATGCGCTGTCAAGTGCCCAATGCGGCACAACAGTAAATGCCTTCTAACTCACAGATTGGAGGAGCGCAGGTCCGATGGTGTCATTGATATGAGCCACAGCCTGGAGTACACCTGGAAGAGGGAAGCGTGGGAGGAGCCGAGAGAGAAATGGTGGCCGTTTGTTGAAATGATTTATATTCAGAACAGCAATAACAATTGGATTATTATGATTATCTGTTTATTCCGACGCTAATCCTCTCTCCCTTGCACAGCAGTAGTTACAAATAGCCTCTCTCCCCCACCTTTCCCCTTGTAGCGACTTTTGTCCCCATCTCTCAGCTCCAGGGCCTCATAGATGCCAGTGGATGCTCCACTCGGCACTGCAGCCCTAAAGAGACCTGAAAGGGGAGGCAGAAAGATAAATTTGCGGTAAAACACAAATCCGTGCACATCGTCAATGCGTCCAACCAGTTCATCCACTTTACAACCCCGCAACAAATTATTTAAGAAGTATTAGTCGGTCAAGATGTGTTACTAAGACAGCTGGTTGGTCACCTTTCGAAGTGTGCAGGTCCACCTCCACAGTAGGATTTCCCCTGGAGTCCAGGATTTCTCTGGCCACAATGTTTACTATAGACATCCTGAGTGAGAGGGGGAGGAAACACAAACACGTTCATATTTATAGAAGAATGTGGGCAAAGAGCGGCTGTGGACTCTAATGTCCACCGGAACTCTGGTCTTACACTTGCAAGGTTAAGTTGCCGAGTACTTGATGCATATCCTGTATAGACTGCAGCGTATATGTCTAGCCCGTGAAGACAGAAATTTCCATCATTACATTTCCAAACTACAACTACAGAATCTGGCACGCTAAGAGCAAACATACCATACACCACAGATCTACCACAAACACAGGTGGAATGCAATTGTCGCCACAGAGTAAAGTAATAAATATAATATTATACTGTACAGGAAATCAATTTAGAGATAAAAAAAAACACTGGGTATATTTCCGCACACTATAAAATATATCAATCCAGTTCATATCTATGGCAACACCCCTCAAACAACACAGCCTCTCTCCCTCTCTCTCACACACACACACACATACTGCAGAATAAATACTGAAAGAGCCTGAGATGGAGGAAGGGAAAAAGATGGAGGGAACAACGATGCTCTAGGCAGAGATGATTTAATTATTAAACCCCCTTTTCCCTTTAGCTGAAAAATAAATGTTCTGAGACTGGCAGAAAGAGAAATAAGAGGAGGAGGAGAGGTATTGGATGAGGAGGAGGGTCACCAATAGAGAAAAGTGTCTAAAAGTAGAAACAGGAAGAGGTGCAAAATCTGTCAGGTTTCCATAGGCAAAGAACAGAAGCTTGGACACACGCTGACACAAACAAACACTGAAGGACTCACACTGCGCACACACACAAATACACATTGGCACACACTGTGTGCAAAACATTGACGCATTGGCGCAAAAAAATACAATACACAGACATATTAACGTAATACACACCTACAGACACATGCAGACAAACGTCCATGGACACACTAACAGAATACGAGCCTACACACAAATCCATATTGACGTATTCATGCCCATGCATGAATGCATTCAGGCAAAAACTCACACACGCATTAGCTGACGCATGATAATCACGCCTGTTCGTTCAAATATTGCTAAAAAAAACAAAAAAACAACAAAGCCAGAAAATGGAAAATATTGCAGACCAAAGATGATGAAAAGAGAGGATGAGAGTAAGAGAGATTGAGAGGAGAATGAATAATCTCTTTTTTTTCATTACCTGCTGTCTTGTGTTCAGCCTCGTAAGGAAAGCGAGAGAATGTGAGAATCAGGGAGAGTGCTGCGCAAGGGAGGAGGGAAGAAGGGTGGGGGGGGATAAAAACGTGTGACAGGGAAGGGGGAGG
>JAOYSI010001288.1:0-11109 GCA_025775065.1 Hiodon alosoides
CACCCCCCCCACCCCCACCCCCCCCCCCACCCCCCCCCCCACCCACCCCCCCCCCCCCCCCCCCCCCCCCCCCCCCCCCCCCCCCCCCCCCCCGCCCGCCCCCCCCCCCCCAACATTCCGTAGAAACAACCAATTTCTGCATCATTACTGACTAAAACGTCATTTGTTACAGGCTAATTTACAGTTGCACACAGATGCAATTTGTCAAAAGCGTACCTAAGTCTTTCCATCAAAACCTTAATATTACATTAACCGTTTAAATTAAAACAATTTTACTATAATTTCAATTGAATTATTATTTCATTTTGTCAAAACGCCTCTCCTCTTTTACTTTGTATTTTTGACATAATACGGCACTATACATTTCGGAAGCACTAACCAAATCGAATTAATACAACCCATACACTGATACAGACCAGCAAAAGTAAAGAAAATAAGGACACTGGAATTGGAGGCGATTTGCGCGTCTTACCTTTCGCTAAACACGTTAAAATTAGAGCTCGTTCACGCTCTCCTCGACGATACTTTTTAAAACGCTATCATCGCTGGCATTATGCGCCACAGCTCCGCCACGAATCATCTCACTCGCGATCTCCCGTCCGTGTGACACTGCAAGCTGTTCCCCTACGGTCTGAGGCGCGAGCCTTTGTCAATCCCTTCAGCAAACACATAAATCAAATCCCCACATTCCTGGAAACAACCCTACGTCGAACAGCAGCACCAACTTTTCCTTTTCGGCCGAACGATGTCCTCACCCTGGATGTGCGGTTTTACGAATGTCTCCCCTTTTACGATTTTGGGTTTTATTTTCTTTGCCTACACCAAGAAAACAACATCTGCCATGTCCTTCCACTGTCCAAATGAATACTTCACACTCGGCTTGGGATGTTTTATAGAGTGCAGCTCACAGGCAGAAAAACTGGCGTACGTTTAACTTGATCTCTAAGGTCTTCTCGACGCACGCATGTATGAGGCTGTGCTTGGATAATTAAACCCAGCCACTGAACAGCAGCCGGCGTTGCCCGCTGAATGCTAATGAGCGTCGGTGAGTCAGTAAGTCGAAGTCCTAAAACCGGTATAATAGCAGCGTAAATGACTGGTGCTTTGGATTCATTTGCATGTAAATCACACGATTGCCCTATATCAATTTGACCCGAGTGCTGGAGGAAGTTCGCCGATATTCATGAGAGTCGTTCGACCGAGAAGAAAAAAAATCCGTATCTTACAATAATAATACTGATCGATCACGATTACAACATTTTCGTACTCTATTTGAAACTGTGACGGCGAAATAAACGTGACGCCTGTACGGCAATGACCTTAATAGATTATAATACAAAGTTAATACCCCAAGAACTTGGAGCGCAATTCCCACACCAGCCCGATTTACAGCCATGCAGTTCGACTAAAGCCATCATCAGAACACTGCAAACATGATAGACGTCTGCGGTTTACTGGCCTCCCCACTATTAAAAAAAATGACGATTACCTTTAATTCCACCCTATTAAAAAATAAATCTATGATCCTAAAACCTGACATTATTGATTGTCGAGATTATATAACTTGACATTTAGAAATGTTTCACTGGATGGGTGCCTCTTTTTCCATGAATTGTCTGCGTAATTAAAAAAAAAAGAATGAATAAACCCCGCAGTCTGATCAAAATAATCACTTTACAAAAACATGTAATGCTAAACTATGCGTAGTATTCAACCATGGATCAGAATTAAATTGGCCACATCTTTAGTCCAAAAGTGACTAAAAGTAACAGCCTATAAAGTCTATTTATAACGCCTAGTATTGGATTATACTGTGTTGGATTGCTGTTGGAACAAAGCTTCTTTAAGATGAAAAATAAAACCCATGCTAACTCTAACCTCCTAACATCCCAGATCAGTGTCAGTCTACAAATTGAGTTATGGGTAGGACAGGATAAACTTTGAGGTACTCAGAAATCAACCTTCCGTTTCAGAACAGGAAAACAAACACGTTTTCTCTTCTGTTGCAAATTGCTTCCATCTAGGTTAAAATGGGAGGCCTAGGTCTTAATCTCACAAACACTTGCACAGCCTTAAGCTTCTAAATCTTTCTGAGCCCCTTTCTAGAATTAATGTCAGAAGTGCTTAGGCGTGGCAAACTATTGTTAATTTGCTTGTTTGTTTTGTATTGATTGTGGAACCGTACGACTAAACCCTACCTTATCAAATTATTGCAGGCTCATGTGAACAACGGAGGAGTTTATGGGGGGAAAGAACGTACGATTCGATCATAAACCATGAAAAAAAGAAAAAACAGCGCAGAAAATTCCGAATGCTAAATACTACAAAACCAGCTGATGGGGGGAATTTGGTTTATTTGCATCTGTTGCGGTCGAAAAGTGGTTACGTGCCAACGATCGCAAAGGGAAAAAAGTATTCTGTGCGGCGCTCTGTATCATCTCTGATCTCGTCACGCAGAAACAAACACTCGCTACAAACAGCCGGTGGCCCAGAACGACCCTTCTGACTCAAATCAACACTGTAGCTTTTCATGTTTGCAACTATCCCCCCACGTGCAGCGCTGGCTTCCTAGAGTCAGCCAATGGGGGTCCTTCACCTGCACCTCGTTCCTGGCTTCCATTCGAGGTTGGCACGTGGTAAGAGTTTTTTTCTTCTTTTTTTTCCCCTCCTTCTTCTGCCAAGCACATTTGAATAATCCTGAATCCTCTAATAATCCTTCCCTGAACACACAGAGTATCAATTACGGTTTCCTCATTACTTAGGCCCATTGTGGGCTGTACCTGCGTAGCGGCCACATGTCGATGTGTTGACTGACCTCACCCTCTCAGCTTGAAGGTATAGAGCACCAGCAGTGGCTCATGGTCGGAACACGAGAACCAGCAGGAGTGTGGGGTGGGGAACCCGCAGCTTTCTCATCACCCCATGGTTACTTGGGTTTGTGCAGTGGCCAAGACAAAACCAAAACAAACATCATTTAGGAAAGAACACGTGAAAAAAATATATATTGCAGCTTCCAAATTGATTTAAGCAATCCAACATACTTGCTACTAAGAAAGAAAATATGGACAGAATTATTTTCCTTCAGAAGGGTCAACGATTCCAAGAACAGTTCTTCAGCGTCTACCTGCCAAAAGAATTCTAAGGAATGCATAGGTTTTAACTGAGCTCATTTCCATTTCCGACAAGATAACATCTTGCAATAATATTATTGAAGCCTTATCAAAGAGAGCACTGAAGGAAAGGGGTAAAAATTCCTCCTTCAAAGAAACAACAGCATGATTTCCATGTTAAAAAAATACTGTCACCATGGATTTTAACAAGGGATGGATTAAAAGCTCACAGGAATGTATTTTTAGTGATAAGACCCAATTTCAATGAATGCATTTTATTTTCTAGAGAATGCCCCCCTCCCCACCACCACCACCACCTTCCAACCTGAAAATACAGATGACTATCGTGTCTGAGTCAACACAGGGCAGCCATATCCCAGTCCAACAACGATTAGACACGAAACACTCGTTTTCTGTCCAGCCTATGAAGAGATAACCAGCAGCCAAATTGTGATTTGGTTGCATGACCCTTGGAGAAAGGGATGTGTAGTTCCTATAGCCTCTGCCATGTGCTTTCTGGACGGTCCACCCCCAGTGGGAAACGGGCCTCTGCGTGGTACGCGTCTAGCATCAGTGGCCTTGTTACTGCAAGGTTGACATTGGCATTTTTTTGAGGAGGGAACGTTGAAGCTGGCCTAGCAGAAATGTAATCTGCTTTCGCTTTATTTTATTTCGTTTTGACGCTCACACTTGGCCACCGATCTGGAGATGCGAAATTCATTATGGCATGCTGTGCCTGTTCCTCACGCCGAGGTGCCCGGGGCGGTGAGTGGTGACCTTGTGAAGTGTCTCTACTGGGGCAAGCTATTTCTGCCCCATATGGCCCACTTAGGCAAGAGTTCTTCACTAAAACTGATGTGAGGACACATCTATCAGAACACCCATCTCTAAAAAGATCCCCGTCTCGGGGGGACCGACGAGAGTTTTTCTGAGGTACTTTCATTATCCATAACGTTTAGCTCCAGATTAGGATTCAGATATTGAACCCAAGTAGGACACAATGTTAAGTTTTATAAACTGAAGAAAATGAGCCTAATGCTAACGTGCTAATGACAGTGGCCGTATTTAATTCTACGCCAGCATTCGTGAAAACAGCAAAAGTCCTTCGGCATTCCCCACAGAAATAAATAAAAAAACAAATTCCATAAAGTGATGTCTGCTGAGTGCTGACATCAATTTATCTCCAGAGAGCGATCATCTCCAGAGAGCTGGCTATTTGGGCTCAAAGGCTTTAGAAATTCCTGCCCCACCAGCGGAGGACTCCACCATTTCAAGTGCTTATTATCCAATGGTTCTTGATAATTTTTTTCCTGATGACCAGAGGGTGGCTCGCAGTCAGTTTTGCGCGCTGGGGTAAACACAGCCCTCACTAGAAAATAGTACGGCACTACCAGAGGACAGAACAGGCAAGGTGTCTTGAAAACCCTTGCAGATTCAACTACCAAGTTACAGAAAAATGCTTCAGATGCAATTCCAAAAATGCTTTTAATGATTCGGCCATCATTAGCATCTTTAGCTTTATCGTCAACATCCGTAAGTTGTATGAAGAATAAAAGCCCCATAACCAAAATAAAATTAACAGGCTATGTGACCACGTGTCTCCGATTATCATAACTTATTAAATACAGACAGGTGGCTAATCCGTTATCTTTCCTGTGCAGCGCTAAATAGTGGTTTAGGAACATACCGTCGAAACTTCCAGTTAAACTTCTGCTCGCGTGTCCCACGAGAGTGTCCATTCAACCGTATGCATTATTGGGAAATTGCGAAGTATATGTTTTCTACACGTCGTTTTATCATTTTGAATTGCATCGGCTTATCTGTATTACAAGGCTCCACAAATCAGCGTTGAATCCTTCCCCACACATCTGGTCACAGCAGACGGCCCTTTCAGAACAGAACACCCACTGGGAAAGCTGAGTGCGCCTTTGTCTCTCCAGAACTTGTTGAAAGATGCAGTTTTAATTATTTATTTATTCATGAAAAATCTCCACTCTCATCATATTATCTGGGGAGATTGGGGAGGGGGGGGGGGGGTGGTTAAAGTTTGTTTTTAAAATCCATTCCGTCTATTTAATGTGTGACTTTGAGAGGAAAGGCAAGCAGTGGTTTACTTTCACTAGCAAAAGAATGAAGTGTGGACTTTTAATGAATCCATTCACAGCAATTAAATCTGACCGAAACATCTTCGATTAAACACACACGGTTTTCAGTTTTGAAAGGCAACCAAACCTTTGATAAATTCCCACATGGCGTTTGAACAGGTAGGTGCAAATTGTTTGCACCGCCGACTTTCTACATACTCACAGCGCTATTGTCCGAGCATTCTGTCACTCGGCGAGCTGAATGGAGGGACCAATTAAAACTCGCCGCCAAGTCGAAGGCCACTGCTACAGGAGCCTTGTACAAACGGGCAAAAACAGCAAATGAAAGGAACAATTTTTATTCCCATTCATTTTCTTTATTTCCGTCTCTCTGGAAACAGGCAGGCTTTACGGAGGGAGCCAGCTGATAAGGTAAATCGGGGCTTTGCGCTGTCCCGCAGTCGCTACGGAGATGACATTTGGACGCTTGGCCGCTGCTACACAAGAGACAGTCAGAATTTGTTGACAATGGCTCATGTTAAATATTTCATATTTACATGTACACACACTTGGATTTACCCAATCGTTTTGGATTCAGCTTCCAGAACTGCATGATTTCTTACAGCAGACGGCAAAACTTAGGGAATCATACCTAGGAGATATTAGCTTTTTAAAAGAAATTCTGTCCAAAATGATTCCAGTCACCTTTGCCCTGAGCACACTTTGGCACAGGGACACAGGTCTCCCAAAGCTGCCGCGGTAAACTCCAAAGAACTGGCCTGATTCCTACCCCCTACTTCATCCAGCTGCTGGGTCCGGGGTCCCAACCACATCTCCCTCCACTGGCTTCCGGCTCCAGCTCTCAAACTCATCTGCAGAACGTACCACACCCTGGCAGAACAGACCTCATCTCCTGTCCTTCGCTGGTTCACTTAGAGTCTCCTCCACCCTCGACCACCTCCAGAAGCACATACCAATGTCCTGGACCAATGTCCTGGACCAATGTCCTGGACCAATGTCCTGGAAGTCTCCCTGGACCAATGGCCTGTTGTACAAGGGTTAACTAAACAATGACAGACACGGATAATCCATGAAATGTGAACCAAAATGCTGCTCGCCGCCAAGCCTGAACACTGATCACCTCGTTAAAATCTCATTTGTTGAATCACAAATAAACTCATCAAAGAAACACAGAAGATGAAGGAAAGCCTTCAGGAAGCACATCATTCTGGAGGCGTTGTTTTTAGGGACAGAGTTTAGTTCATTCCCAGATGGAAGAGAAACAAAAAGGAGGATAACACTTCAGTCGGATTTTTAAGCACTATGAACAAAAGTATTGGACCAATAGGGATGTAGGAGATTATCTTTGGCAAGTGATACAAATGGTTGTTCCCTTTAGCAGGAAAAAACAACAACAACAAAAAAAAAAAAAAACACAGCTTGTTCTGCCCGTCTACTTCTCCCATTGGACAGAATATTGACCCCTGCTTAGATTCACCCGCCCTCCCTCTTCCCTAAATAAATACAGCTGATTAGTAAGCTGAATTTGAACTAGGCAGAAAAAAAGGGAGAGTGGTCAATCTGGTTGAGACCATTATCAACGATACAATGATGGAGCGATATCCAAAGGTTAGCTGACTGCGTTTGTTCGATCCAAATCAGGTTTCCTCCAACCTGACCCCAGCCAACACCTGGAGCCAGGAACAGCAGTGAGTGTAAAGGTAGGATCCACCAGCCAAGATCAGTTCCATAGCATCAGGACAAGGCCAGTCTTGGCTTTCAAAAGGTGCACTACGACAACACAGTACAAAGTGGGAATTACTTGAGGCTTATTCGCACCCCACCCCCTTACCATTTTTAGTAATTTTTCCTGATTTTTGTTTGTTTTCTATGGTAAGAAATCACTCAGAGGACATCCTGAAAGCCATCCCTGGCACCAGCGGAAAAGTGTTTATGAAATGTGTGCGCCTCCCTCGCTGGTGTTTGTTTTAACAAGGAGGGAAGGGTGGAGAAAAACCCTTTCCCATCTTCCAAAAACCAAAAAAAAAAAAAAACCAAAATCTTTCCCATCTTTACACGCTCCTTGCGCCCGTTTGTGCGGCGATTTAGTATCCCGCGGGCGTCGAGGCAAACCGTGTCGTGGGCGTCGAGGCAAACTGTGCCGCGGGCGTAGAGGTGGACCGCACGAGACATGACCCAAGCGACATGTAAAGATGCACCCACCCTAGCCGGAGAATTCTCATCATCTACACACCTCTTCCTTCCTCAAAACTGCGAGCGATTACAACAAACGGTGATGATTCCGGCTATCTGCAGTGATCCTCTGATTGCTCTGAGTTGCCGGGTAACCGCTCACCGCCGGGCCGGAAACCGACTGACACGATACCCCCATCTTAGCTCAGACTTCAAAGTGAATATGTTCCAGGAAATGAGATAACACACGCACGCACGCACGCACACACACACTTTCCCAAACTTGTCTCCATTGAAGTTTTTTTTGCCGCCACCCTTTTTTTGGGCTGGTGAAATAACACACATTTTCGCAGCCTGACATTTCTAAAGAGCTGGAAAGCTGTAATTTAGTGGTGACAAATCAGGGTTTTTTTTAACCCAGCATACGTGCGCTGCAGCCTTCAGATTTACTCCTGACGTAAAAATCTATTAAGTGAGTGGAGGAGGGATGTGGGAGTGAACATTTAGGAAGAATTCGCAGAACATCAGATGTCCTGTCAGTATCCATTGTTTAAGATATGCATTTAAACGGCACAAGGATGAGTCATTATTCCTCTGCATATTCTCTGTGATAAATGTAATGCAAAACTAAGATTTTTTTTCATGTTGTCAGAAGTGCAGATAGGCGCACACACGCACACACAGCATTCTGCAGATACATTTCTATACAGACACACTGTATTCCACTCTGTTGCTTGTGATTCACAACCTGATGTTAGTTCATGCCGGGCGGGTGGACGGTTTAATCGCTGTGCGCTGTTACTCACGCCCGGCGAGGGAGGCGGGCGGCCCCCGTTGCTAGGCTCTGCATCTGTTACTCCAGCCAGCCGTTTTTCCACGGAGGGCTTGCGAAAGCCACCGCTGTCGACGCCGTGCCAACGTTCAGCCACTGCTGCCGGAGCCAACGGACATTTCATTCGCTTTCAAAGGACGTTTTTCTTCCTGCAAAGATTATTCAGCACGACGCCCCGATTCCTGCTCAGCTAAAACCTCTTGGGCCAGACAGCAGATGTGGGCCATGTGACACCCCATCGAGAGTATGCGGCATCCAGCGGTATTACTCGCACACAGGGGGCACATTTGTCCCGGGGGAAGGAGTCGAGGTCCGCCCCTCAGCTGACCGCGTCCTTAATCATCAGACACAGCCAGCGGGATGGAATTCACCGTGGCGCCCAGGGGGGTCAAGTTCCGCGGTTCGCTTTCTGATCGATGCGTGGTTTTTCCCACTTCAGCTCCTCTCCATCCCGCCCACAAGTCAACGCCGAGCCCCTTCCGGCCCCCGGACTCGGCCGGCCCTCGCCCTCGCCCTCGCCCTCACCCTCATCCTCATCCTCACCCTCACCCTCACCTGGGGAAGCACATCGATCAGGTGTCTTGTTGTGCAGGCCCTGGCTGATGTCCCTTCCCCTTCCATTCAGTATTCACTCCCCCACATCCACAGACACGACTAAATCCTGGCAGGACTACACAGACTCCTAATCCCAGCGTTTTATTTCACAGCAAAACCTTGCCGCAGCCTTACTATTAGCACCGGTGGTCTCCTAAATGATCGGAGGAGAGTGGGTTTGGACAGGATTGATTTGCGATTTGTTGCCTGCGGTTTTGCAGTTTTCTTTCTGACGTGAAATAAACACAGCCGATGTCTCCCACGTTGGAAGATGACATAAGCAAGCAGATTCTCTTTAAAAATGACACAGCATGAATTTCAGCATCACGGGAGAGATTGCACAACATGTGAACTCCGCCATCTGGAATTCGTTTGGTTTGCATGTGCAATTTATTGCGTATATTTAAAAAAAAAAAAAAGAAAAAAAAGAAAGAGAGCGAGAGAACATTTGCTCAGTCTTTAATCTGTCGATGCGGTTTTTCTGAGAGACTGTGTTCCTTGATCCCGCTTAACCTGCAACGTAAGCAAATGCTACATCTTCCGAGACCCTTTTACGTCCTCGGTATGTTTTGGAAAGCGGGGGTGGGGCGTTCGCCACCTCCTTAGCCACAGGGCTAGGCAAACTGCAAACTTTGGAAATCCACTGTGAAGGGGGAGGGTACCTCGTTCCTCCACGGGGAGCAGACGGCGGAGCTAAGGGGGCCGGTGTGAGGATGTCCCGGCGATTGTGTCGGACGTTTTCACGTCTTCGAAAGTTTCAAAAGTTTGCGACTGCGACTTTTGAAAACGGAAACTGTGAGGGGAGTTGAAAGGGGCAGCTAATAACAGCTCGAGTGCTTGGCATCAGCAGTATGCTAAACGTCTTCAAGCTTGCCATTAACCTGGCGGCGGCTGTGGACCAATCTAAAAGGGTTCGATCAAACTCGTTTGCCAGTCTGACAGGCCCCTTCATACTACCGGAGCACAGCCGAAGCGGTTAACCTTTCCTGATTTGAGTTCACTGTGAAAGGCCTATATGTGTGAAGGTTTCCTATTGATCTTTCACAGTTCTCCGACCTGTAGCAGGTTTCGTGTGCGTTTAACCAGTCACTAGCCATTTGCAACTGCACCATTACAGCCACTTGCTGTAAAAGAAGCCAGACACATCTGACCTGCCTGTGGTAACTCTGTGCAGACCGCGGCTAGACTTCGGCCAAACCTCAGTGTCAAACTCTGGGATGCATTTCTGATTATCTGTTCCAGCAGAGAACGTCAGAGCAGATTTAAAGTCGGGACCTCTCAACGGAAGAGAAATTCCCCCGCGATTCTCATGCCGCTCTCATTGTCTGAGACAATCGCTCCGAGAATGAGCTAATTGTCTGGTGATGACATGAACACCAAAGACCAAATGACTTTATGCATTTAGAAACCAGCTGACGCTGACAGACAAAACTAGTCGCTTCTATAAGATAAGTGTGGCAGTCTTTTTTCCTTCGCTCCTTTAGAAAGAAAATAAAGAATACATGAAAGGCGGCAGTCGGTTCGTTACTCTCCGATGCACTCTGTGTTCCCCCACCAAAATGGTCACGCTGAAACTCTCAGATACCATCTGAGGGGAAAAAAAGAAAAGAAAACGCAGTTGGCTCACCTCTGCTTAATACAGAATGTGACAGATTTGGGTTAGGAGAGACGCGCGGTGAGTAGATCAGCGTTGAACGAGCGGCGTGACTGCACGTGGCGATGAATGGCCACAGCACCATCTCATACGTGGCGTCAGTCCAATGCCTTCCGCTAGGTGTTAAATGGTCACTCCTAAAAACAGAGGGGCGCGGGGCCGTGCGGTTGGGAAAACTAATTGTTTGCAAATGCAAGCTCTTTTCACTCGGTACTCCATACTCGAATAGGCTCATTATTGGGGGAGTTCTGCAGCGAACCAATTTGCTCTCTGCGTTCAAACGCCTCACACCGAGTGGGGCAAAAAATGTCCCCTAAAACGTCTGGGGTGAGGGCGCTGCCACACGCAGCGGGGGGTGCGGGAAACCGCTGCATTCAAAACGGGCCATCGATTAATAAAGGAAACCCGTCTTCCATTTCCTCTCCGACGTGGCCAGCTGGGTTCAGAGGCTGTGCGCGGTGCCAAGCCCCGACGGCAATGGAACGACGGAGGATCACTTTTAACATTCTCGAACCCTAAAACCCTTCTCCAGCGGAGTCTCGCGTTTTCCCTCCCCCCGAGACCAAGCTGGAAAGCAACACCCACCACCTTGGCCCGGAGAAAGGGGGGGGGGGGGGGGGATGGGGGTGGGCACGTAAAAAC
>JAOYSI010001289.1:0-17291 GCA_025775065.1 Hiodon alosoides
CTGCTGCTATCTGGTCCCCAGGCCTGTTAAAACATTTCCCCCGACCCTCCAAGCAGCAGGTCCATGCCTGTTACTCGATATCAATGAAGCGAGTGATTAGACCAAAATTACCGTTCCCCTTTGTTTTTGTTTTTTTTATACAATTGTTTCAGTTGTTAAACGGGCAGGCAGGGTATGGGTCTCATTGCCGATTCACGGAGCGGACATCAGCGGTCAGTCACTGAGGGATTGCATGATTTACATGGGGAGCTTTTGGGCCCGGTGCAGAAGCTAATGAGATTTGAGCACCGGGTCATGAGGACTCTCGCCAACCCCCTTTTTTCTTCCCTCTCTCCTAGAGTGCTTAGCTAGTTTAGTGGATTTATTCGTCATGCATTCATGTGGTGGCCTTGAATACACGGAGGACCCGAAGATTACCGACTCGAAGCCTCCCATGCTTTGTGTTCTGAGCCCCACGACAATACGTGTGTGTGTGTGTGTGTGTGTGTGTGTGTGTGAGACAGAGAGAGAGAGAGAGAGAGAGAGAGAGAGAGAGAGAGAGAGGGCAATAGTTTGTGTGTGTGTGTGTGTGTGTGGGTGTGTAAGCAAAAGCTTACTGAAAGCATTTGAGGTTGGTGAAACATGTAACATGTTAATATTTTAAAATTCTCTAAGATAAAAATGTATTTTAACAATTAATTTATGGTTAATAAAAAACTATCTTTTTTATTGTTACGTCCACAAAATGATGTATTAACCATTCTTTGTACACTACTGCTAGCTGGAGTTTGTGAAGATGAAGGAATAAATAACAACAAATGAACGGATAAATGACATGTCAATGAAATAACCACAAGGGTTACACCCTCAGAATAGACCTTTCAAAATGACTGGCTTTTATTCATCCACACATGAACTTAACAATATGCCATTATGAAGAACCAATAGGACCTGGCGCTTGTTTTCCCTGATTGAATAAAGAAGTTGGATCATATAAAACTCAGATTATGTGTCTGACTGCACTGGATCAGTGGGATACCGCAGAGCTCCAAGATGGCCTCCTCGTCTTTACTGTCCGTTGCATCTTTGTTTCGCAGGTCTTCCCTCTCTAGCCATTTCTGGAGATAAATTAGCAGTAGTGGCTGTCATCTCCATTGTGTCCTCCCCCTCCTCATCCCTTTACTCCTCTCCGCTGCTCCTCTTGGCTGCCTACTGTACCTCCCTCTCCTCCTCCTTTAATCTCTCATTTTCTGGGCACTGCTCTGCTCCGCAGCCACCAGGTGATCAAAATGAAAAAGAGTCAAAGAAACATCTTTTTAAAATTGTTTTTTATGTCTGTGAAAGTTATATTTATGGTTTTTAAATGAATGCTTATGGTGGTTCCCTCATACACAATACATTCTTTTGATCACTGAAACAGTCGTGATTAGGCTACACTATGGGCAATGCTATGCAAGGCAGATTCTGTTGCTAAATGCTAATTACACTCTCTAAATTTCCTGTAACCTAAAAACCAAAAGCAATCTAAATATAAATATAATTCAGTTGATGTAGTATTGCTATCCATGCTAAATGGATGACTATTTTCTCATTTTATGATAGTGGAGTTCACATGCCTTTTGTGTGTTTTAACACCAGAAAGAGGGAAAAGCTACAAAATATGAGTGACTAAGAGTACTCTGAACATCCATTTTGAACTGGAATAGATACAACAGTGACTCAGCCAGTCCAAACAGACTGTGAAAATAATCCCTACTGGGTTACCACTAGCATTGTAGGCAACGTCACAACAACTAAAAGGCTTAAGGCAACTGTACTCACTATTCACATTCACGAACCCTCTATGTCAGTGGCACGTAACACATGCTGTTAAGAGAGAGTGAATAGGAATCTGCATTTTTGTAATGCAGCAGGGGTACAAGCAAGTCGTGGTCAAATCCAGTGAAAACGAGGTGTCATTTCTAAACACTTGGAAGTTTGTCCCTTTTTGTCGTGTTAATGACCATTTGAGACACCGACGCGCTCACCCGGGACGGGAGTCGGTGGCCTCTGGAAACGACAAACCAAAGTCGTGCGAGAGAGTCACCGCGGACGCAACTGACAGAATGGGTGCAGCGATAATCAGAGAGGTGGGGGGTGAGCCATGCTGGAGAGGGACACGGTACTGTAGTGGCTAAGACGGGGAAAAAAACATTTTAAATAGTCAATCGGCAGGGCACTTGGTGGGGGGCAAAGGGGCAGGTACACTGATAGACCCCAATCTGCACGTGGATCTTTTTGGAATTCACTGAGGTGGCAGATAGATTACCCTTTAACACGAATGTCCTCTGCCTTTTATTTTCCCAGCAGCTAACCAGCACTACAGCTGGAGTGGGAAGTCTGTGACATTGCGAGGTATTGATTTCTGCCTGTGTGCTCTTTTTCCTGAGTGTGAAGTTGAACCGCGCCGGGAAATCCTTTTACATGGAAGAGAAAAAGGAAGGGAGAGTATCGCGACCAAATACTGTCATCATCGCGGCTTTGTGGACTCCGTCCGCTTGCCTGCCTCAAATTGTTTCATTTAGCTTATGTTGAAGGACTTTTACCCGTTCCTCTGCGTTCACCATCTTCTTCGCTCAGCATCCGGCACCTTCTGGGAGACTAACGGGTCCTAAAGACCGTAGCCACTGCAGGCAAGCAGGCAGGTCCCCAATCTCAGATATGTATAAGGACTCAATGGTATTGAATCAAATTT
The DNA here is from genome assembly GCA_025775065.1 of Hiodon alosoides. Lineage (NCBI taxonomy): Eukaryota > Metazoa > Chordata > Actinopteri > Hiodontiformes > Hiodontidae > Hiodon > Hiodon alosoides. The sequence continues at coordinate 2,714 of JAOYSI010001289.1, forward strand.
TCAAATATAGCTTTAGGCGGGACACATTTTCCGTCCTCCTTGACAGCTCTTCATTGTAACCCTGTTATGGTCCGAGTTCACTGCTCTGTAATGCAGTATGATGTCCTGATAGGGTTCTTATACCTTATCCACATGGCCTGGTTCAAGCAATTTAGCCGACTCCAGTGCAAATAAAGCACTAATTACTTAGCCAACCCCTTTCTTATAAAAGTTATACCATAACGCAGACATGGGCTCTTAACCTCGTATTATAGAGATGAGTATTGATTTTCTGAAGCTCTTGTGTATTATTAATGAGCTTTCATGTAGATTCATAACTGGAAAATGTTTTCTTATTTGTGTATACAAGATCATTTCAAAGACAGGAATACCACTGGCAAGAGTTTGACAAACCACCGAAAAATTCTCCTCTTGGCCACATTTAATTAATAGTTGATTTTCAAGGAGCAGAGTGTATTTATTTATTTATTTTCTTCTTCTTCTCCTTGATAAATATAAGTTTTTGGACAGCCCCAAGCTGTTTGTGTTCAGTTTCTTCTTTGGCAGTGAAAAGTGGGTTCAGACCAGGCCCTGGATGTGATAAATTGATACAATAATGTCTTTTGTGGCTCTGGTCCAATTTTTATTCCTGCTCTTTGGGAGAAAAAAAACCCCAAAACAAACTATTATGCTTCGTAATGTAATCATGGGCTGCTTATGCTTGAAGCCACTCACAGTCTGTCAGTCCTCCTGTCATGGCACTGCAGGATGGGAACCCACAAAAGGAGTTTTACAAATGCGAGAAACGGATTGGCTTTTCTTTTATTGGTTAAATTAAACCAGGGGCTGGAGCCGGAGTTTAATTTGTACCCCTCAAAGATTTTTTTTACGTACAGCGACATGGGCGATGATACCGGTGACATGGTCTTACAGAAAATACTCAAACGGACTCTTTGAATTATGCATTCAGTTATGCATACTTGTCTCCCATGAGGGATATTTGAATTTGAATTAATCAGAATTAATCGTTGGGAAGGGGATGCTGTAATATGGGGACACATAAGGACTCTAGGGAAACCAGGAGTGGGTGGGTTAGGGGCCCTCTATTGTGAGAGGATAATTGGCATGTAAGTGGGCAGCATGGTTGGAACACTGTCTCTGTGCAAGTTATTCCCATGTTTGTGTGGCTTTTCTTCGCGTCCCCCGGTTTCCTCCCATGGTCCAAAGGCTTGCAGATTGTTCCCTGTGTGTATGTGTGTGTGTGTGGCTGGATGCATTTGTCTGTATGTCTCCTGCCCGTCCTGGGTGTACCCCATCCCTACACCTTTGCCGGCCGGGTTAGGCTCTGGTGCCCCCGGATTGGATGAGTGATCGTAGGAAATGACTGAATGGAGTTAATTTGGCACATAGGACCTTCCCACACAAGGACTGACCTTGTACCCTGCAGGAAAGATACAGATCCTTTGCTCAGTATGAACGGGTTATGTGAATGTATGCCTGGTCAGTCAGTGCAGCAAACCAACAACTAAACATCTGAATGGCGCTTCTTGTTAGTGTTTAAAAGTGGTATACTTCCTCCTGTACCTACCTGTGGCCCTATGCATCCTGTGGCTCTGTCTTAGTGTTAATATATTAACTCCTTAACACTCTGTAGCATGTGAGGGCATGCTCAGCCCAACAGCGGCAGGAGACGCAAACGCAAACTCAGCACATCTTTTCAACTCTTTGAGCTTCGCTGGCTCATATAAAGGGACTGGGATTGTTGGAACCTGAGTGTGATTACCATTATTGGAACTACACTCAGGTGCGCAATTAGGTCTTATTAGAGGCCATGGCCCTCCCTCTGTGTCCCTCTGTGTCCATCACAGCTTTAAGGGCCGTGGGCACCGGCTGGGGGCCACACACTCCCTCAGATCAGATCAAATGTTAGCAACATTTAACCCCCTTCAACATTTAACCCTTCTTGTACAAGAATCACTGCTAGCTGAATAAACTGTTACTGGCTTTAACTGGACAGAAATAATTATTACAGACCAAGGTTAAAAAGATTTAAGAAGTTAAAAAGATTTCCTTTATTAAAAACGATTTCCGGGGTTATCTGACCTACTTTCTTCTTCATAACTAATATAGATGAAATTTCATTTTCCAATATTTTGGCATATTTTGTTAAAATCCTTTTAATTGTTTTTAAAACTCACATACGCCTGGAGGACATAAACTGTTTCATAATGTTGGTTAAATGTCAATCACATAAATTTGAGATTGTGTGGCTTGGTGTGCGCAACCTCCAGTTATTTATGTCATCTAATAAATGCAGCAAAAAGACCTGGCTGTCGGTAAAGGCGCTCTTCAGACTACAGACCGAGCCCTATGAGCTGTTTTTTTCAGGTTAGAATCCAAATCAGACTATTTGCTGATTCTGACCAGCAGATCTCAGTCATGGTGGAAAATTGGCAGATTGACACAAAGGCTGGGGTGTCCACGTCTTGGGAGCCTTTAGGCTGGCAGTGCCATTGAGATGGAGGTGTCTAATCCGATTTCGGAGCTGGACCGCTGTGGAGACAGCACAGTGAAAAGAGACTGGTGGATCAAAGGTGATTGGATCCAGGGAGACCAATCCTTGCCTTGCCTGTGTGTACTCTGATGGCAGCCAAGAAACTTCACAAAAGCTTTACAAATATTACACAGATTGGCAAGTGCCTTTTTAGTGGTCTTACAGATGCAGAACTGATGCTCTTAACTTTCATCCCTACATAAAATGAATGTGACCCAAGCCATAAGTAACTTTTTATCCTGCAGCCATTAGGTCTGTATTCAAGATACATTGTGGCCAAAGGATGTGCTTTTACATCGCGCCCTTGTAATAAGTCTGGTGACTGCTAGCCATCATTCGTAAACACTCCCACAGATTAATTAAGTCAGATGTTAGAAGATCATACCAACAAAAATGTAACTCATGGAACTTATTTAAGTGGTGGGGCATTTTGTCCAGTGCAGCTATGTTATGGTATCTTTTGGTAAGGATAAGATAATCATAAAGAGTTTTCATCTCCGCTTTGACTTTGATGGTGGGGTGATGCTCATCAAACGATGTATGCACAGGAAGCTTACGGGGGACTCAAGTTTTTAAAATGTATTATTAGTATGTTTTTCTAGGTTACTTGCTAGCTTGCTCAGCTGTTATCTTGAGACATGGACATGGACATGGACATGCAACTGGACATTTATTGAGATACTAAGTCAGTATTTTTATTCACAATTTAAATGTGCATAGTAAATACTTGTGGTTGAAAGTTACCTAAGAATTGGCTATGTTGTACTTGATCCCGAAATAACAATATTTTTTTTACTGTGGTGTAAATAAACACACCTTCTTGTGGCTAGCTGAAGGGTAGAAACTGTGTTAACGCACAGTAAACCCTTTATGCGATGAAGTCAAACCTGATCTAAGAGCACACTCCAATTTCCATAGTTAGCAGAATGAGCCAGGATGTGCCTCAGAAAACATTAAACACCATTAGTTAAATTGACAAAAAATCCTATTCCTTACATCAACCATGTCTGAGCTCTGCAATAAAGTCATTGAATTAAATCAGAAGATGCTCTAAAATGTAATTTCTATGTGTTTCCATAGTGCTAATTTTCTGTTTGTTTCATCAAGCAGCAGTTTCTGGTGAGATCAAGCCTCCCTGTATGTGCCCACCACTCTGTATCAGTTTGTGAGGCATAACGATCTGGAAATTCTGGTTAAGCCATCGCTGTCATGAAGCACTGTCGTGCCCTTTCTTCTGTGTGGGTGGGGGAAGAGGTGTGTGGCGGGGGTGACCTGCTAATGTATTTTAATCCATCACTTAAAGGTAGCTTTGTTCCATCTTTGGCTTCTGTCTGTTTGAAAGCACTTTGGTAACGACAAACTGTACACCTACAAGCATCTGGAAACCTCTTAATCCGCACGCTTCGTGACACAAAGTAAACATGGATTTTTGATATGGGACTGTGGTTGCAGTTCGTCCCCAAAGGAAGATTATCATGACAGAAGTTTATGGAAGAATATTCAAGCACAGCATTTCTCTTCTTAACACATCAATTGATTAAGCCCATAACTAGGCCCCAGAATCTTGACCATTTTGTCATTGTCATTGTTGTTATTTTTGGGAGAAATGCACTTTCCTCGTATGGTTCTTCATGGCAGTCCTGATGGTTGGGTGGCTTTGTGGCGCAAAGCTCCCTAAGCTTAGCTCTAGTCAATTCCCCCCTATGTGATTCACTGCTAACGCCTGTCAGGCCTGACTCAAAGCCTCTTTATTACGTTTAGTTTGGTTTAACAGGATTTCGGCACGCTACTGTGGAGGAGGTGGTTTTCTTCCCCCCTCTGACTAGAACCGGGGAAAGAGCCGGAACAATGCCATGCAACGTTTCTCTTATTATTTCCAGGGGATATTAGCACACAAAGATTGGAGGCTGAATTAGTACCCCTTACTAGCAGCTTTTTCAGGTGTGTTACTTGCTAAACTTTTAACTGCAGTTGCATAGCCTAGGAGAGATTGAATTTTATTGATTTATCTATTTTATTTAATTTTATTACCAGTCATGACAGTAGAAGAACTGTTGAAGAAGTAGAAGTTGAAGTTGAAGTAGAAGAAATGTTTAAAGACAATAAGCTTTGCCCTTCCTTTTCAGGGCTGAATTTGACCCTTGCGCTGAAGTTTATTTCAGGGACCTAGCTTTGATTTAACAAAGATCTTTGATCTTTGATCTTTGATTTTGAGTACCCGGTGAGCCGAAGTAACACAGCCTGATGTTTGACCATGGTACTTTCACACGCTGTGATGTTTGTAGCACATTATGGTTAGATTTCCCTAATATTTTGCCCGCTTAAGTGGGTTGTATAACGAAAATATGAGATGGACATTCAACTCGCTTGGTCGCAAAAGTCAGGTTGGATTTAATCCAACTGCATATTCACCTATTAGGAAGGCTATTCAAAAGAATTCAATGGTCCAATGATAGAGACATCTTAACCAGTCCCTAGCCCATTAACATGGTTGGTTATTTGAGAAATTCACTTGTTGCAATTTGCTTACGACAGCACCACTGTTAGTGTTATTTTCTCCTCTTTCATGGAGTCCTCCATACCAACTATTGCACACTGAAACGTACAGGAGCAGCTTGTGAGTACGTTGTATGAAGTCTGACTGAAGTATGTGTTAGTCATTTAACTGTAATAAGCTGAAGTACCTTGAGGGGTCAGGTGGAAGGTCTGGTATGATCTGCTTCTAAATGTTGAATCATTCCTGCTCGACCCTTGTTGGGAATCCTGACTCGCCCACGGACTCCTGACTCGTCTTTTTGAAGCGCGCGCTGAACCCCAGCTGTCAAAATCTCTCCTCTCACAACTCCACTGAAGGGCAGCAGAAGCACCTTACCGTTCGCTCACTTTTCATTTTCCACATCAGTGCAGCCCCCCCCCCCCAGCCCCCACCGCAGGCGCTCTCCCTTGCTGTTCTCTCATACTTTCCTCTCCAGAACAACATAATGTTACCCAGAGGCTTCCACCAATCACTCATTTCCAAAATCTCAGCAGGCACTCAAAGCACACACATAGTCGCACACAAGGGCGCAGACAGACACATACTTGTAGTTCAATGGTACAACTCACACACTAACATCAAATCACTTGTATTGTACTAACGAGCAGAAAATATTATAAATATAATGGATTATATTTTCATTATTACACTTGTATGCCTACCATGCAAAAATGCCATGGATGAAAAAAGAGAGAGGGGCACACCTCCACCTCCCTTAGCCTCTGAAACATGAGTAGTAAGTTCACTGGCATCAGGAGGCCCAGTCCACCAATCTTCTTATTGGTGATGGTACTATCACACTCTGCCACTGCCCTCTTTCATAGACAGAGGCATCATCCCACTTTGGCACAAAAATGATACAGAATTTTTATTAAGTTATTATATCAGTTAACAAAATAACAAGAGAATGCCCGTTTACTGTCTTCTGTCTGTGTTTATTCAATTTTTGTTTAATATGAACTTATGATAATTTTGTTTTATTTAGATCCTCCTGGATGTCTTTCTGAAAAGATGGTTTAATTAAAGCCTGCATTCCCCCCCGCCAACCGAGAAATGTTATTTCATTAAATCTATCGTTCAAATTTACCCTCTCTGCTATTCGGAAAATCAGAAAGGAAGATTAGGGGCTTCTGGATCTTCGTGACTTATAGCATTTAGCAGGTCTGCTCACTCACAAAACCACATTAGATCAGTTCCCCAACCTGAGGGGCAGCTTTGATGTGAAGCAGACTTGGCAGCACCTAAAATGTTACTCTGTGGCACAAATTCAGTCTTGCCAGAAGTGCTTCTCTTGCCCATGATTTCTGATAGTCTGTCTCGTATCACCTAGTTCCGAAAAATGCCGCTACCATCTCTAGCTTACATTCTTCTTGTGGCCCATGTTGACTCCTCAGCCATGGGTTCCCTCTGCTCTACCGCTGCAAAGCTCCGAGCCTCTGCATCTGACCTCAGAAACCCCTATGGTAATACCGGTAAAATGCCAGTGGAACACACCTCTTCACTTCCCCACATTGTAGACAATCATGCAAAGGCCTGGGTATTTGTGACAGAAACAGTGATGAAAATAAGAAGCAGTAATTTTACCTTTCGGCTTAACTGGCCAAACTCTTTAAATGGAGAAAACAGAGACAGGGGGACCATATCTAACAGTAACTGCACAATACAAATGGGAAAAAAAAAAAATAAATAAACCCAATTTAAACCTCTTATACCCTCTACAAGAATCAACCTTCATCGATCAGTTTCCTTGTTTAGTCAGAACAAATCGCCTTGGCCTTTAATTGGCAACTTCAAACACAGCTACTAAAGATGAACAGTTGTGTAAATGCAATCTGCCTGCCAACTATATCCTCAACCTCAATGTCCTTCAACGTCTCAACACTCGATAAGTTGGTTGTCGATCTTGACGGGAGAGCACAGCAGCGGCCACAGTTGGCACAGCACCACTCAGATTCAACAAGGTAAATCTTCATGGGTTCTCTCGGCTAGTCACTAACGAGCATCTCCTGTTGGCTTTCCGGGCACTATGTAGGCTTGCATTGTCGTCCTAAGGGATGCACCTCTCCTCCAATCGGTGTTTAGTGGACAGTCCAAGCAGTGTGGAAAAGAGACAGGAGCTCGAAGCGACTAGCATTGGAGGAGAATGCTAGTCGCTCACCTCACCTCACCTTCCCAGTGTGCGGTGGCAGGATCCATAGCCACAAGTGGAGATGCGTTAGCCCAATCGGCGATTCCAAATCGGAAATGTATCACCCTACCTCCCGGATACAGGCAGCTATTCATCACAGCTCCAGTCACAATGACTGCCTCGGTTTGTAATGGGGGGGAAGGGAAAATGCTGCTTGATGAAAAACGAGACCTGACAGATTCACATTCTGCAGAGATGTAGTAAGCTCTGCTATCAGGGATCTCCATAACTGCTAAATTGAGCATTAGGTCCAATGGAGAATGAAAGGCTTGGTTCTGCCACCTGCTGAAGTCTCCACCTGTGTGCCATGTGTCTGGCCGATGGAACGGCTCGTTTGCATCTCAGCGGAGTCCTAATAGTGTTTTGTGTTTCCACATCCGGCCTGCAGTAAACTGCTATTTACTCATTGTACTCATCCCGATGTACGAGAGTGGCACCCTAATGAGCTTGCACCCTAACAACCCAAAAGAAAGACTTACAGGACAGGTGTGGATGGCCAACACTAGACACATGAGGGTAAAGACTGCACAAAACACTGTGACGAAAGTCTGAGTCCTAGCAGAAATTAATTGGATTCGTAACACAAACATACTTCATTAGGCTTTTTTATGGCATGTTCTGTTAGGAAAGCTGGTTTTAGACAAGCACTTTCACAGGATGAGATTGATACCTAAACTCCCCTTTTGATAGACAGTGTATCCAATATCTTTCATCTGGCTTGGGCTGGAATCTGGTTAATTTAATGTGAAACGCATAGTAGTCAATATACTTCAGTTCTCTATTTTCAAATATTGGGCTTCACAAATAAATGAGGTGTAAGATAGATGAGATAAAAAAGATCTTGTGCCATCTAGTAGGAGGTTCAAGATGGGTCAAAAATTGACATATCAGCATGATAATGCATGATCCCAAGCATTCATCAAATTCTACATTGTTTCTGGAACTCATAATATATTTGCTTGACTGTTCATTCCAGTGTGATGAAAGCAAAACGTGGATGTACAAAGTATCCGTTTCAGGGATGTGTGTATTTTTTTAAACCATCCTTCTGAAAGTATTTTGCCATTTATTTAGTCTGTGTTACTTCAAAGCGTATTTTATATTTATCTTCGCAAATATTAAATACACAATTTTCTTCCAGTTCAGTCATATTATTTTTACATTTTACAAGGGCATGAATACATATAGCTGGTTTACCTATCTTAAACCTGATGAAACCCGTGGCTTATTATCCTCACACTGCGAGGGAATCGCCAAGGCAACAGTGTGAAACTTGGGTTTAGCTGGTAATCAGACTTTTTACCATTATTCTTCCAGCTTCCGTTTTGATATTGGTTCTCGAGATGTGACACTCAAGCAAATTTGTTTCCATTTTTAAATGAGCTGAATATATAAATTTAGAGTAGGTATTATCCCTCTAAATAAATCAGTCATGCTGTTGTACAGTATGTAAAACAGAGTGACTGTCATATAGTACTTGCTTTCTTCCAACGCATGTTTCCAATTTACAGTTTTAAATAACTTTTTTCTGCATGACTGCCCCAAAATGATATCTGTCTTGACAGATCACAAATTTGTCTTCCGGAACAAATTTTCACAACGAAATGTATAATGCTTTAATGAGTTTTTATTATGTATTGATTGCAAATTGATATTGCTGGTAGAGGCCTCTCATGAATATTTCAGTGAGGTGCGTTGAAAAGCCACCATCTCCGTCCTGTTGGAGACGGTAGCCTGTGGCGGGTGCACTCACACGCCACTGCTAATGAGTGCAAGCCGAGTGCAGCGAGCGCGGCTGATGCTCCTGCTGCGGTTTTAACCGAAAGGTTGTCGGTTTGAGTCCCTCCCCACCTGCTGTAATGCAAGTTTTAAGGTTTAATCCCTCTGTTTCACTAGTGAAAATTCTTATTCTTTAATACAAAGAGAATCAGAGATCATTAATACAATTACGACTAGTTAAAAAACTTGCAATGTTAGACATCTTCAATTTCATTTTGACTAGTTGTAACATATCAATAATTGAGTTCTGACTCGTAATCAATGGTGATTAAACTCTTCTCAATAATTTGCAAGTCCCCTTTTTAGATATTAATAATTTAATTACAACTAGTTGCAACTTGTGTTATGGATATCAATAAAACAGTTCTAGATAGTAAATGATTGATATCCAGCATTGATTTTGACTAGTCAATGGCAATTCTTGATATCAACAATTCAAATGTCTAAAACACAATTACTGATGCCTAAAAGGGAATAGCAGCTAGTAAAATGTAATTGTTTATATCAATAAGTATAATTAGAAATGGGCAGAGCTGACATTACTATTCTGAATTTTTTAACTGGTGAGAATTTTAACAGCTGATAAAGAATTGTCAAAATTGAATTGTTTATATCTATAATTGTCATTGTTACTAGCCAGAATATAATTGGTACAAATAAAGTATAATTAATTATATCTTGAATTAAAGAAATTGTTACAATATCAATCAATGATTCCAGAAATGTTATTTTTACTAGTAAATATCATATTGTAACTAGGAAGAATTCAGTTTAAGGAAAATGCTAATTTCATTAGCTGTAATGGTCTTTTCACTAGTGAATCCGATGGATTAAACTGCTTGCCATAGTGGTTGTATCCTTGAGCAAGGTGACCTGAATTGCCCCAGTAAATATCCAGCTGTATTAGTGGATGAATGTAGAAAGTGTTGGCAGTGTAAGATTTGAATGAAAACATTTGCTTAGAAACTTGCAATGTAATGCAATGTGTTTTAAAAATAGGCCTATTGAGAAACTAAAAAATAAAACGTTAAATATTATAAATTCATGAATACGGATAGTTGTTGAATGTCCTTGAGTGATTTCTTTGTGGTATATATGAGGTTTGGCACAGGTCGCAAGGCCATTAAAGCTATCTAATGTTGAGCCAAGAGAAAAAAAAACACCAAAGACACCAATATGCCCTGCGAGAGGCAGAGAATAACTAACTGTTAATAATAATTAAAAATAGCAGCAGTAAGTTACCTACAAATGAGTCATTTCTACAATACATCTATGGTTGTTGCCTCCAGCATTATCAATCATAGGGTTTTCTGCTAACTAAATGCATAAGAAGCATTCTGGAAAGCAGTGGTTAAGTTTGGCCTTCAGTGCTGTCAGAAAGCTCAAATGAAATAAAATGTATTGATAGGAAAATTATAGCTCTTGAACATGTCAGCTCTTTGTGGTGAAACTCCTCCACGTACCCATTAGCTGAGCTTTAACAAGAACAAATGATGCTTTCGTTCAATAAACATGTCACAAGTCTAAGAATTTAGTGTACTTCCCTGTCCCTGGAAATATAGTTTTTCATATAGGAAACATTGGCCAAGATATATGGTATATAATATACATAATATGTATCATTTGTAATGCACCACAGGGTACAGGAACAGGAGAACCCAGTTGCAGTGCTGAGAGGGAAGGTCAGACAGGCATAGGTCAAGTACCGGCGGGACAAAGCAATCAAGGATAGCCAAAGACGTGGTCAGGGACAAAAGCAATGGGCAGGCGATCAGGCAAACAGAGTTACTGGGAAAATACAAAGTCGTCGGGTCAGGCAAGGCAAGGCATCTAGGCAACAAAGCCAGACATAAATGAATAATCAAAGACACTGTAGTGAAATGGAAAAGACTTCAAAATGAGTGAGGGTCAGTGATGGGCTTATTTGTGGAACAGAAAACTAAGTTGGAAGGTGTAGGGCCAATGGTAGCAGAAGGTGATTGAAACAGTGCACATGGTCTTCAGGAATGTTAATTGAATGATTAGAGATAAGTGACTGATAACATCTACTGCGGAACTGGAGCTGTGACACCATTGTCTTTTACATTGTCTATTGTACTAGCGTCACACAATTTATTTAAAAATGTAAAAGTATATTGTAACTCGTGTGTCGTTATGTGCATGATTGCAAAAAGTCACCAATAGGAGACAATTAAAAAAATAATAATTGCTGTGCCTTTAGTTATTTGGCAGAGGTACAATAGGGAAAAGACAGAGCCAGGGTCAAAAATGGCCTGTTGCCAAAACTGCCCTGATTGAAGAGTTAAACAGCCTTTTAATTCTGTGGTTGATTAGCCATTGCCTCCAGCTGTACTAATTACTCAGCTGAAATGTCAGGCTGGCTGGTCTTAAAGGGACGGGCCACAGATTCTTTACTCACCTTTTTGCCGTATTATGTATATAGTTGCATTTATATAGTTTAATCCAAGCATATGCATTAAACAAAATATATGTATAAAAATTCTTATTGATATTCAGGAGCGTGCATCTAAAGGGGTTGGCTGGGTTGATCATAAGTATGATCGGCCATCTCAGTGTCCACTTCAAACTGTCTTGCGTTTATCAACTGGAAGGGGAAAAGATGCATGTCACTAAGGTTCCCCTTCAGAAGATGTGAGTTGTTTTTGATTTTCTATGGGGAAATGCCCTTGACATCCACTGAGGAGTCCTGGTTAGTGATGGTAAGTACAGTTCTGTTCTTTTAATCAGTTCAGTAAGTAGATTTGGTTCTTTTGATTCTTACCATGTCAATTTAGTTGCTAAGAAGAAGATTTTATCCAAAGCAACTTACTCAGCTTACAATTTCTACATGTATCCACTTATACAGCTGGATATTTTACTGAATCAATTCAGGTTAAGTAGTACTACAGCTGGGGGTGGGACTTCATGCTCAAGGGTACTACAGCTGGAGGTGGGACTTGAACCATTCAGACACTCTACCAAGGCATGCACTTTTCGCCTATTCATCTGTGTAGTCCACCACTCAAATTAAGTAGAAGTTGCTGAACTGAACTTTATTGGCTACCCCATATGTCACTTGATAATTTGGTAAGAGAGTGAAGAGGGAGCGGGCTCCAGCATTAGTACATTTAGTGGGTTCTAGTGATGGGCGATACCACACATTTAGTTTTTTATCCGATAACAAGTAATACCAAGGCTAAAATCACAGACACCATTATTGATATCTGTTAATGTACTTGCTTGTAATGGTGGCATTATTTCAAGATCTAAGCGCTTAATGTTACAAATACAGGCCTGAAAAGGATAACACCGTGTAAGTTTAAAAATAGTAAGTGTAATTTCATAATTGTTTATATCTCAAAAGTATAGAAAATGGCTATTATTCCCCACAAACTTTGCTTTTGTGACCAGGACAGTGATATTTAGAAATTTACTTATTTTCCAAAACCTTCCAGACAGATTCAGTGCTGAGTAAAATTGGAGTAACTTCTAGAACTTTCAAGTAATATAAATAGTAGTATAAATACAGGGGAGAGAAACCCATACTACCCCAACCAAAAAGATCGTCAAAATTTTGGCATCTAGGCTCAAGCAGTGTAACTTGTTGGATGAAAGTGTGCAAGTTGCAGATCAGAGGAAGCGCAGTACCAACCTTTTTCCATCTTATTCACCCGTGGGCTCTGCTTCTGCCACAATGTGACCAGTCTGTTCGAGGCAATTGGAATCGCCTGTTACCAGAATGAGTTGCACCTATTCATTGACAGCTCATCCAGGAGCCTCAAAGCCGTGCTGCATCATCAAGACCTTGCTGGACGCCTTGAAGTGTGATGAGTTTGGCTGGGAGGTCATAGGAGACTTCAACATGGTGGCATTCCTGATGGGACACCAAGGCACACTACCACAGGCGGGGCTAGCCCCAGTAGACTGAGTTCTCTGTGGGGAGAAACAACATCAAGTGGGAGCCACTGGTGGACCCTCGGAAGGTGCTGATGCCACCACTGCACATCAAATTGGGCCTTATGAAACAATTGATTTCGGGCTGATTCGTGAAAGTGATTTACATTATAATCGTAAATCTCGAAAAACTACTCACTTCTAAATCTTTTGTAGTCATTTTTTTTATTACTTCAGTTTAAATACATATTAATTTGGATTCATATCTTTTTTCTTTTTTATTCTTTATGTGAACGAAAAGACCCAAATTTGACGGTTTTCTCATTGGAAATGGGTATGTTTCAAAATATTATTGTCCTGGTTACAAAAGCAAAGTTTGTGGGGAATAATAGCCATTTTCTATTCTTTTGAGGCATAAGCAATTAGGAAATAACACTTACTACCCAGAGACAAAAAATTGTGTTATAGTGTAATTAGTAATCACTATTATTTCATCATATGACCAACTTCGAAGACTAGTAGCTATGAAATGGCTCTACATCTTTTGTCTTGACGTTTTTAGCTAAAAATAAAATAAAAAATGTTCCCTGTGGACACAGGCCCTAAATTGAAGCAAAGCAGTTCTTTGACTGATGTTTTTATGTGTCAAAAGTGACCTCCAATTGTCACACACGCCCAGCAAATAAGCATTTTTGTCAGAATCTATGTCACGTTGACATGCATCTGCAAATTTGTGTCAGAAGTTTTCATACAGGTTCTTTGGTTTCGGTTCGTAGAGTTCACAAAATGTGACCACTTTGCATTGCCGTTTTACTTATTATAAAGGGGTTTGCATATAGCATAGAGTTTTTGTTTTGGGCTACTGGTTTTCCTTTTAAAAAATACAGGCCTAATATTGCCATGTACATATTTCATTTGCCTGGCGACATAAAACCAAATCAGGTATTTATTTGTTAACCTACACTGTTTAAAATGCTCAGGATGCGTGAATTCAATTGCATACATTTATGCAAATTAAGTTTTAAATAAAACCGGCATTTGACTGTTTAGTGTATGATTTACCAACCTCAGTTGGTACCAATGTTGTACCATTAAAAAAAAGGATTTTTGTTACAGAAATATCGCCAGATATTGTTTGCTTTTATTTTCCATAAGCCAATAGACTTTCAGTAACAGGAAATTCCAAAAATTTGATATGAACAGATATGAGTATCTTAGCCAAAAGAGATGTAGCTTCAGAAGTAGCATAGGTTTGCACTAGTGTAAAAGCTTCGCTAAATATTTATTTAGAGAGCTAAAATCCATATCATCAAACAAAACTCTTTTTCTTCTCATTGTTTCATACAAAAACTACTTTAAAGAGCATTAGTTTTTTGACTTAGTTACATAGGTACATTCCCCAACACATAGCATCAGAGAGATCCTATTTTCCTTCCCATTACTTGACAAAAAACAACAACAACTTTTATGATAAACTAACTGTGTCAATAAGTAATTAGGAGTTGTATCTGATGGTGTAAGTTAGGGATGGGTTCAGGCGTGTAACCTGATGCTAATTTAATCTCTTGAAATTGGGTGTGTGTGTGTGTGTGTGTGTGTGTGTGTGTGTGTGTGTGTGTGTGTGTGTGTGTGTGTGTGTGTGTGTGTG